>JAPMOR010052279.1:64872-81419 GCA_026543865.1 Argiope aurantia | reverse complement strand
GAAGCAAATATCGTGCAAATTGGCAGATTGCTTAAAATATTGTTATTTACAATGCATTTTAAATATGAAATATTGGAAGTTTTGTTTCTTTGCAATATGATCTTCTCTGTCTATGATGTTGACGCACACTGAAATCAAAATTAGTGAAATAGGATTGCAGCAAAATAGCGATTCGTTAATAGAAAAATTAAAACAAAATACAAAATAATCTAAACTTATATAAAGTTCAATGTGTGTGTGTGTTGGCGCCCTACAGGCCAGACCGTTCGACTTACAGCTACCAAATTTGGCACATGCATACCTTGGAGCTCGGGAATGTGCACCTGGGGTCCCTTTTTTGAATTTTTAATTAGAATTTTAATTATTTAATTAAAAACTAACTTTCCAGTCAAAAAAATCTTTTCATTTCCCCAACGCCAAATGAGTAAGGCTTCTGTTTTTCCCCCCACACTAAAGAGGATCGGCTTAAGAAATTTTCGGCAGATTATTTCAAAGGATTCTGTTTATTTTCTTAATGATTGATGCATTTAAAATTAAACATTGCTAATTAATCGATATTTCATATTCATTCTGAAGTACTTTTGAATTAAAATAAAACAAAATAAAGGGAATTAAAAAATTTCTAATCTGCGTAGCGTTACCCCAACTGGAGTAGTCAATTCACGCATTTGCGTTACTTTAATTGGCGTTGAAAATTCACGCATGAGCATTGTGTTCTGATTTTTGACAACTATTTTCAACTGATATGGACTTGGTTTTGAAGGTTTAATATTTTCGACAGATTATTTCAAATGATTCTGTTTATTTTTTTAGGGTTTGATGAATTTAAAACTAAATATTGTTAATTTATCGATCTGTTGTTGAAAACTTCTTGATATTTTATATAAATTAAGAAAAATATTCTTTAGTGCCCATAAGGTTTAAATACTCAGCGACTCTGTTTTCAGTCCTCATATATTTTAAAAAATGCTTAATTTCAGTAAAAAAAAATGTATATTTATTGCAGTTTAATCATTTCCACTTTAATTTAAAGCATAAATTCTACGGGGGCTAACAGAAAATTAGAGAGATACATATTACGTTATGGCTGAAGGCCTTTATAATATTATGAGTGAATTATATGGTTATTAAAATTTGGTGTTTTAAAATATTTTAATGAAGAAGCAATTAAAATGGGTGTTCCATAAAATATTTAATTATTAAAATTTTAACGTGCATTAAGATTGGCGACCAGCGGATAGTAGAAAATATTATCAATAATTTCCGATTTGGTACTTGAAAGGAGAATACAAAATAAAAATAATTGCAGAATACAGTTGATTGGCCTATTTTTTCAGGCTTTAGTTTGTTTGCACACCGTTAAACCAGTAACTTTAATCATTAAAAAACAAACGCACAATTTATAATTTAAAAAAAATGAGCAATGTTTTGACGTCTAAACAGAAAGTAAAAATTATATAAATTGAGATTTGAACATCTGATAATGATGCAGATCAAATGCACGAAAGATATTAATTTCATCCAGTGTTACAGATGACGGTGTACAATTTTATATATATTGATATAATAAAATACATAATGCAGCAACATAGTTGCAATAAGTGGTTATTTGCTTCGAATAAGCTATTTAAATGCATCATTTTATCAATATAAGATATTGTAACAGTTCATAAAATTATATTTTGTGCAAAAATAAAGTGCAAGCATTCTTTGGAACTAATTACAACCTGCATTCTTCGATTCTGGATTCCAGTATCACTCACTTCATATTCCGTAATACCTGGCAAGTAAATGTGATGGTTGTTCTTCTTTTCAGGTGTACATTTCAGATGAAATCTGAATCCATTTATCAATTACTATTTTTTGACAAAATGAGGTGAAATGTCTGTAAAAATAATCATGGAAAAATAATAGCTGCTCTGTTCTTTTATTTCTTAAATAATGGAAATATTTATTAGGGGCAGGACTTTTACAGGTAATCTAAAAGCAAAGCCTTTATTTAAAGTTAGTGCATGATTTGAAATTTCTATACATCGGTTTTCAACGGTATTCAATTTTGGAAAGAAAGGAATCCGGGTGAAAATTTTAAACTATATTAATTATAGTTTCAATATATTAAATGACTTGACAATTTCCTAATAGTTTCACTATATTAAATGACTTGACAATTTCCTAATAGTTTCAATATATTAAATGACTTGACAATTTCCTAATAGTTTCAATATATTAAATGACTTGACAATTTCCTAATAGTTTAAAATGCCTTATAACATTTTCACAATATTATAGAACAGTCAAAATATTGAAAAAAAAATCGTCGAAATATTGTATATTATCCTGTGTAAATTGGGTCCATTGCGTCTTAAAAAAATCTTTCATTTATAATTTTAATTGAGAGCCCAAATGTTTCCCCTTCCCACAAAAGGTAAGGAATTGGTTATAACAGAATTTGTTAATAAATCTGAATAAGCAATACACTTGTTTCTTTTAAGAATGGTTAATAGAAGTTGGAATATTTAACGGAAATTTTACCATAAAAAAAGATTAATTCAAAAAAAATTTCTTTCATATGTAGATTTATGATTCGTCAAGACATTTGGTGCACTTAAATATAGAAACTAACAAGTGAAAAAAAGGCAAATTTAATTCAAACGGCTCTAATTTTTATTTTAAATTCAAATTCAAATCCCTTAACCAAATGTATTAAATCAAACACTATTCACTAGCTTTTTTTTTTAGAAGTCCATATCATTTACGGCTCTCATATTATTTAAATTCCACTGAATAGCGTTTTGAAACATAGAAAAAAAAAGAATCTTTCTTTCTCTGTTTAAAATTGAACCAAATTAACGAGATGTAACACACGTAATCACACCTGCAAATTATAGAGTATAATGAACCTATATTGTTCTCTTTATTGAAATACATTGTAAAAAGACTTTCAAAATGTTCGATAAATGAATTGTTTGAAAGCTGTTCATTGATTAGATTTATTTTCCCCAAAGCCACCCCCCCCTCCCTTTGCCTGTTGAAAAGTAAGGAGCATATTTCAGGATCCGAAGCCCAACGATCCTCAAGAGAAAGTAATTGTAATCTTTTTATTAAAAAAAAAATGGAACAGATTTCTGAGAGACGTCTCTTGCGGATCTTTCGAGAATAGGATTTGACAAAGTTTTAGAAAGTAATTTTGAAATTTTTAAAGGGGCTTTTCAATGGGGATTCAGTTTTAAAAATAAGCCTGAAATTGAATGATGGAAGACTCGAATTCGAACATAGGTGATTTTCAATTGTAAGAGATTCCAAAAAATCTTCTTTTCTATTAAGCTTATCGTTCAGTATGGAAAAGTCGCGTTAAAAGAAGAACCAACATTTTAAAAGAAGAACCAACATTTAAATATAATATCTAAAACTGCGCAATTGTAGCAAAATTTAATTTGACAATAAGTTTTATCTGTATGATTTTTTTAAATAACAGAATTCTTTTATTGATATTTAATTATGAGGGACAATATTGGTTTTTAAATTACTATTTTTTTAAAGGTTCTAGGCATTTAAACAAGCAAATAAGGTGAGGGGATTACTTTAAACAAGTAGTCGAAATCATGGTTTCTAAATCTTCTGCAAATTATTGAAATTTTTGGGATTTCAAACCATTTGCATATGAGAATATAATGTTTACAGTATACTCTCGAGGATCCGGTTCGTGACTATCCGGTTTCTGTACTATCCGGCCTAGTTTCCTTTTATCGTAATTAAGTTAGGAAGATAAGGCCTTTCATTGAAAACATTGCCAAGGCATTGGAAGCTGGCATCTGCTGCGATCCTCTTGCGTGCCATGTGCAAAATACAAGTTGATACCGAAAAAGAACAGCGTTCTGCTCGTTGTTCATTGTTTCGTTAAGGTGTAGCAGATCTCAGTTGCTGCCGTTGTTACTGATTATATATGTGTGATCCTTTATCAGTGAAAAATAAAATCAGTTTGAGTCAACTTTCTTAAGAACTAGTCAACTTTCTTAAGAACTAGGCCTACGATTTATATTAATGTTTTGTGCCTTTTTCCTACATTTAAGTTGGGTATTACATAATTTATGTTTAAATGTGAGCAGTTTATACTTAACTTATTTTTTCTTTAATAAATTCTTGAAACTTGCAGTGCGATATATAAAAATATATAAACGTCCAGTGCAGAGACTTCTATTTTAACTCGACACATTACCGGCAACTGCTTTTATGATTCACCAGGCCGCGGCCCAATTCGTATTCTACTTGGCTTGAGATAAATGGAGGCCTTAGACTCAATAAGAAATGAGAAAATATGTTATATCAGTGAATCTTGGTATTAAAAAAAATTCTGGTATTGGTAGATAAAGAAACGGATTCATAGAACTCCGGCCTATCCGGGGTTTTTTGTTATCGGTCTGCTGTTCAGTCACAGTAGGCCAGATACTCAGGAATGTGCTGTATTTTGAAATTGCAAATTTTGAAATTCTTTAGCCCAAGATCCTTTTCAAAATGAGCAGGAAACTGATGAGTTTGAAATGAAAAGATGAAAATGTTATTTTCTAAATTTACTGGAAATCGAATATATTTAAATAAGAAATTAAATTATTTAGTAGGTGCAATATATTTTTCATTCATGCTTATAGATACCGAGAGAATGATTTAACAAAATTTCTTCAAGCTTCGCTATTGAAAATGTCAGCCTCTCCATTTTCCACATAAAATTGAGATTTTTTGAAGGCCCCGTTCTTGACTGTTTTATGCTCCGTAGTATTGTGAAGAAAACCTAATATATATTTTACGCGCTTTTTTATGAACAGTTTAAAATTTTAGTAGCGTCATCGCACGCCAAATCTTTTACCTTAAACAGTATATTTATGAATTGATGGTATAGACAGACAGAAAGTCAGTTCTTAAGTATTTCGTTTTAAATTGAATACAAATCCACATATCAGATTATATAACTGTTCTAAATTTCATCTATCTAGTTCTATACTTTTTCTAAATATAATGTTTTGTGGTACTTGGGCAGAGTGACAAACAAATTTCCGATGAACGGATTTTGAACCAATATTTTACAAAAAAAACTACAAATTTAGTGTTTGCAGACATTGAGTTTGCAGAAGTGCATTGTGCTGAATTTATCACAAAACGTTAACAAAATAAAAAGATTTAGCGTTTTTATTTCATTGAGCCAGATTTAATACAATTTTGATTTGAAATTTTCGAAAAAAAGAATTTTTAAAATTCAAACCGGAAACAATTATTAATATTGAAAGTAATAACCTTAATTCAGAATTTTTATATTTAAGAAATACTAAAGTAAGAATAAATGTTGATAGTCGCACAATATTGTTTCAAATTTGATAGTACGTCACAAAAATAATTTGATAAGCAAGTGAATTATATAATACTATCTAGATTGTTGTTAATAGTAGAAAAATTATACAGAAAGATGCACAAGGTCAGTTATAGTGAAAAATAATTTATTACTAGTTCTATTTACTAACGCATGAAGTCGCAAGACTGAAGAAGATTGATTTTTTTTATATTAAGGCATTTAAATTATTATTTCACACAAAATGAGTAAAAAATATTCGTATGAAAAGTATCTTTTCTCTGAGAAAATGACATCCATGCATAGTAAATTTTAGACATGTTATTATTTGCATATTTCTAATTTTATAAGTATGTTTAACAAAAACAGAACTGTTTAATTATCTTTGTTATTATGAATTTATATTATACCGTCCAATAACAAATTCTCTTGCAACTAAAATCTATAAAAATATTGATCGTTCATTGTTTTCTTAGACTCTTTTCAATTCAGATTGTACAGTAAAAAAAAGGCAGCAGAAAAAAATTTTACTTTCCAAGGAATATTCTTCTGGGAACATATGTTTGACTGAATTTTCGAATTTAGTTTCGAAATAAAAAGCATTTAAAAGGAGGTAAACAAAAATGTACTTCTTTTGTCTTCATATTAAAAAAGTTTAGTTTCCAAAATGGAAAACACTTGTATCTCTGTGAAATATACGAAGAATATATTTTTTCTTAAATGAAAAGCGTCCAAACAGAAGGCATAATTCTTTATATTTCATAAACTATTTTTGTAGAATTATTTCTTCTTGGACAAAAACTTTCGAAAAAGGAATTCCTTATGTCTGCTTACGTGGATAACAAAGTTCACTAAGAAGATATGAATTTTTTCGATTTTCTACTAGAAAGTTTTCTAGATACATGGAATTTTTTTATTTCATGAATTTATTTTACTGGAACATTTTGAATCGCATAGATATCGTAAATATTAGAAAATCGCAATGAAATTCTTCTTTCGTTGAAAACTACATTTTGAAAGCTTCTAAGTTCTATAAATGAATTAATTAAATTTAATCACAATAGCTTTTTTTTGTTGGAAACACTAGCATATGAAAATATACATCCCATCTCTAATTAAAGCAAAAAATATTTTATAATGATATTATTTTTTGATTTCTCGTTTGTCATATTTTTCTGTATATTTTATAATCTCCAAAAGTTCCGAAATTTTGACGAATCTCCCAGTTTCATATCTGCTGGAGTTTGTAAAATATGGTTTTGGAATTGTACTTGAATGCCTGTTCGTCTGGGAACACGATAACTGAGAATCACTTTGAACTCTACATATAAAAAATGTTGGTAAATGGTTTCTACTCCAAATCTATAGATTTTTATCAAATTTTGAACGAAATCCATTTATAAAAAGTCTGTTTGTCTAGCTGTTGGAATATAACATAACAAAATGGAGGAGTTACATGGATGAAATTTGATACTTATGCTTAACATCTCTTTCCTCTTTTTCAGGTAGATATTTAATTCTATTACTTTTTTTACCTAAATAAGTTTTGAAAAATGCAACAATGAAAGGCAAAATCAATTTTTCTCTTTCCTTCACGCTAGTCTGGCATATTAATTCGAGCACTCGGGGGTAAAACTCTCAAAGGTGAATCGTTAATATCGCATAGCAGCTGTTGCCATTTTATGACTATAACATAAATTTTATCGAAGATCGCTGTCGCCAGTTAAATCCAACTTGTAAAATATTATAGAATATTTTTCGGAATCAATTTTGTGTCTAGTTTTGAAAGCATAACTTTTCTACAACATTTTACAGCTCCTAACCAGCGGGGGTATTCAGACTTCTCATAAATGTATCAAAATTTGTTTTTATTTATGCATTTGTGTCAAACTTCGTAACAAAATTTCTACCTCTTTATTTTGCCCATTTGGATTATAAATCGATTATAAAGTTAGAATAGGAATATCAAAGGCACATCTCTTGCTTTTTGCGATTTCGAAGTGTCATATTCACAACCTTATGATTTGTGTTATATTAGATTAAACATGAGTTATTTGCTTTATCGGTTTAATCCTTTTTTACTTATTTGACTGGCGATGTATTTCCTGTCATATACGACCTTTGCATTTGCAATCCTATTTTCTCGATTTACAATATGCTTGATTTGACGTGTACAATAACCTCAAGACGTTAGTTTGTGTGTCTAGACCACCTTGTAAGATTGCAGCTATTTCAGTGAAAGACACAGAAATAAAGTATAAGAGATTATTGGATAAGAAAGCTAGTTTTCTTTCCTCGTGTGTGTAATATTGATAGATATTGAACTATTTCCATGAAAAATGCAAAGGAATAGCTACTACAACAAGGAATAGCTACTTTGACCTGCTTCGAAGGCTCAATGAAAAAACTGAATCATCGGACTCACGATAACTTTGGTGGAAACAAAGATTGAGTTCATAAAGACCATCACCAGTCAGCCTACACCATTTTTGTACCCATCAAGGTGGTGAAAATCAACATTCATACCGTAAGTTCCTTATCCCAATGTATGAGGTCCCTTTCTCCAGTGAGTCATTCCGATGGCAAAATTCATCTCCCATATGAGTGGTAATGTCGTAGCAGATAATGATTATTGGAAACTAATCTTCAATTTCTGAAAGCTGCTTCGAAGACAATCATTTAACGTCCAAGAATTCTTAAGCAGAGCTGGCGTAACTTCTTTGCAGCTATGTTTATAATAATATATGTATAAAATTTTTATCGTTAAAATAATTTAGAGGAAAAATACTCCCAAAGAAAACGCGCAAAGTGCTAAAAAGGATTATTTGCTCAGAAAAAAAGATAAAAAAAATAGAAGATTCCAAGTTATATCATACTTCTGTAGATTATAAATGAGAAAATTCAGTGAGTGCATAGATTTCTGAAAACTTCTTAAACTTTCAATTACAGTACGAACATAGATCAGCGGATTATCATTGGTCTAGTTGCCAACTAAAGGAAACATTTTAAATATCCTTTTAAATTTCCAAACCACTTAGGAAACTGGTAGTTTAGAATTAGAGATGGATTTCCGGATAGGAAGGTTCCTAGTACCATAGGGCTGAGAAGGGTCGCTATCATTGGTCTAGTTGCCAACTAAGCAAATTTATATAAAAAAACTAGAGGTATTAGGATATTTTATCAAATATTCCTTTATGATGTATCAAGTATACAAGTATCAATAATGGAACTACTATATATTGCATTGTGTTCATTTAGTTACCTCAAAATTTGACTTGCTAATATCTATCTCCTCTTGAATAATGTACCAACGTGGATGTTGATAATCAGTAGTCATAAGAAATTAAAAAAAATTATGCAGTCAAACAATTATACTAATGTAAAAAGTTAACCTAAAATAATCATTAGACATTTTTGACTTTAAAATGTGTTGAAATGGAAAACTAATTAACCAATTTATTAAAAGAAAAGTTTCATAAATCTACCTTCTGATTTCAAGGGAGTGTTGAGGAATTCTCGATCTAGAGGTTCCTTAATTCCGGACATAAGAGGGAATAAGGTAA
The DNA here is from genome assembly GCA_026543865.1 of Argiope aurantia. Lineage (NCBI taxonomy): Eukaryota > Metazoa > Arthropoda > Arachnida > Araneae > Araneidae > Argiope > Argiope aurantia. The sequence goes on along the minus strand of JAPMOR010052279.1, from coordinate 72,518 downwards.
TAGCAATGACATTATTTATCAAGTGATGGTAAATCTAGATGGCTTCATAAAGTCTATCTAAGGTCATAAAATAGTTAAATCCGTTATTGCTTAGAATTAGTAACGAGTGAATAGCTATTAAATATTCTAGGAATATAGGAAAAAAGCGCAACATGTCTATGGACTTAGAATTTTGGAACATTTCAGATAAAAATACCATCCCTTCCACTGAAAGAAAACGTTTTATCATAACTTAACACATCAATAATGGACATAGGAATGAAATAAATTCAGTACAGTTGACTTCGGATAATCAAAACGTAAACTTTTATATTTCTATTTTATAGAAAATTCAGGTTTGTTTTTGTTTCATCAATTAATCATATATGAAACAAACACAATTCAACGAGTATAAAGTCGGTAGATCTGAATTATGAAGTTCGAAAACAGGTTTAAATTAAAGCAAATAAAGAAAAAGTTCTAAAACAAAATACATCCTGAAAAATTCGTCTCTATTTGTGAATTAGTAATTCCTACTTTAAAATACTTTCATTAATTGTGTTTCTTTAAATTTCAAATTACGAAAACTTCCTAATGTGTAAGAATGAAAATTTTTCAATATTTTTCATTCTCAATGTTATTGTGAATGCAAAATAATTTAGCGTGTCCAATAAGTTTTTAAATAGGCGCAGCTTATATTGGATTCCTATTATCCGCTTTTTCTTTTAAAATATTTGAAATCTTCAGATTGAATCGAAACATTTACATTTTAGATTGTATAATTTGAATACATTTTAGATTGTATAATTTGGATGATTGTTTGCTCTTGACAAATGAAAAGTCTAGAACCTTTGTGGTATATATATACTTTTAGTATGTATGTACATAATTTTAGTTGGAAAAAATACTATTAATAGAGCAATGAACACTTGTTCAAGTTGCTTGAATCGATTAAGTACGTCTGATAAATACTACGGAATATAATTTTTTTTTCAAAAGCCGCATGGTCCTATCAGTCTATTTAGTAAAATATTCTTGGCATTCTAACATTTTAAATTGAAAACAAGGAATAAAATTTCAATTTTTTTAGAACTACAACTAAGCAATTATGAAACTTTAAATTTATTTATCAGCCAATAAATTTATTTATCCCCAAAGAACTACCGCAAGGTGATTAACTGACCTTCCTCTAGTGAAAAAGCAATAAATTAATCTAAACTAGTGATATTCAGAGTTTCAAAGGTTGGTCAGCTTTAAAGGTGCAGGAATATAGAATGTTTAAAATATAAGAATGGGAAATTTGTTTTTCCGAAGAAATTAAAAAAAAGTAAGAATATTTTAAGTTACAAACATAAAAATAAATAATAAAGGAAAATAAGTTCTTTAAGAGTTTCTAAAAATATATATTATTTTCAAATAAAATTTAAACAAAATCTAAGCATTAACATAGCGAAAGATTGCCATTCGTAACTATGCGACAGAATTTTAATTAAGAAAATTAAATATTTATCTGAATTGAGTTTTAGTTATTTCATAATAAAGATTGAAAAAAAAAATATTTTGAAAATTAGATTAAAACACTTTGATAAAAGAATGAAAATATAAATAGCATCCTTTATTAAAATTAGTAAAAAGTGCACCTTATTATTCTACCTTTTACAACGTAAGGAAAGAAGATAAGTCAACAATATTTACGCACTGATTAAAAGGAGATAAAATTGCTTTGTTGCATAATGTTTTAAACTACAGAGTTTTCTGTTATTTAGGAGAATGTTAATTAACTCCCCACAATCTTATCAGAAAAAAGAAAGAGAAATAAGTATTTAGGTAGTTAAAATAAAATTTTTAATATAATTTCTATTAATAGCACAATATGTCAATATATTATATTTATGTTTTACAAGATAGCTAATATTTAAGATATGAATTTGAGCTAATTTAATAAAACGTCTCGAGTTATTTCTGATTTTATCGACGTCAAAACATATAATTATTAAGTGTGTTTTTAGAAGATAAGACATTGAATGTTTCTTCTTTCACAAAATATTGGGGAAAAGTAAATAGCTGTATTTATGAATTTCAATCCCTTGCATCCGTTTAAAATCTTAAATTAAATTTAAAGAAAATTAAAAGAAAATTGTTCATGCGTTTCTTTATGAGTATTCTCGGGATAAAATATAAGAAAGCTTTTAAATATTTTATAATCGACAGAAAAGTAACAAACAGATTAAACATATATTAAAAAAGAATTATGTAATGAAAGCGGAAACCTAACAGCTTTTGTTATGCATGTCTCATGTGTTTTGTTAAGTAACTTAATCTAATTAGACATAAATTTAATATTTATTCAGAGAAACGACACATTTTAGAACAAATTAAATCTAAATTAAAAATGTTCTCTTAATTAAATTAATTCAGTTTATTGTTGGAAACATTTGACTTCTTGTTTGTTTCCTTGGATACTAAATATCATATTAAGCTAATTAATTTCATAATTATACAATCAATCTCACATCCAAGCTTATGAATATTCTCAAGTAATTATGAGAAGAAAGGAAATGCAATTTAATCTATTCTGACATATATTATTTAAAATGATTTACAAATTATACTCTTATTTAAACAAACATTCACAGAAAGTACTTACGATATTTTATTCAACTTTTATAAAGCCCTTAATTAATTATAATGATGAAGTGCAAGATAAGTTCACTAATTAATATGTTAATATGTATACATTTTGGCTAATCCCTTATGTCTTTGTTAATTAACTTTTGAAATTAACGTTTTAATTATATCTCCTGCAAATGCAAACATTCTATTTAATAAATAATACCAGAATAAATTTCAGTCCTTTATTTAAAACAAATAGACAGAAATTGTTGCTTTTATTGAAGCGTTGAAAAATTACAGAAAATACTGATATTTAACTGTATATTAGAAAGAGATTTCAGAAATGTAATTATTATTAATTTATAAATCAAATAACGGTTGTTAAACAACATTTGTTTAATGGATCAATAATATACATCTGAAATTCCCAAGATTCCGTCACATTAATTTTTTTGAGAGTTTTCAATTCTAAAGAAGATTTTATTTCTTTTTTTTCTTGGATATTTAAGGGAAGACAAGAATTATGAGTCATGTTTAAAAAGTATGAAGGCCAGCAGCAAATTCGTTGTTAAAGCTCTAACTTATGTGGGAAATGTTTCCTCTTCTCACAGATGTTGCAATGAATTTAAACAGGTAAAGAAGCAAGGTTTTTAATATGAGCAGACTATCTTAAATGGAAATTTATATAAACACTCCGAGTTAGTTCTCCCATTTTAAATTAATATAAATTATTTAAGCTCCTATTAAAAGTGTATAACTTATTAGTTTAACCCAATATAATTATACGATTGTGCTTATCCATGATTCATTTCTTTTGAAAATAATTTTTTTTCTACTTTTCTGTTTTAAAGTTTTTATAATTTAATTTTATTTATGCCTCCTATTCTAAGGTACATTTAAAGGTAGAATTTATTAAAGAGACATTTGTTTTATATTTTAGCTAACTTAGAATACATTTTATCTATTAATCTGACAAAACTTAATTTACAAATTACAATAGATTTTGTATAGTATATATTTTGTGTAGCATATCATGATAAAGCTGCAACGGTAAAAAAAGAATTGAGAGGAATTAATTTGCAAATTACAATAGTCTTTTTATAATATATATTTGTTAGTATATCATGATAAAATTGCAACGGTAAAAAGGTATTAAGTGGAATTAATAATATCCACTACACAGTTATGATAATCAGATAATTTTATTTTATTGAAACACTATCTGGTATAAAATATTTTCGGATGGTTTCACACAATATAACAATCAACTGTATTTTCAAATGAAATGCTTTATAAAAATCTGCATAAAAATTTAACATTTATTTCAGCTGAGGTTTTGGTCATCGCCATTCAATGCATGTTTCCTAAACTATTTTTTTTCTTTTCAGATTCACAGATTATAAGTGCGGCTAAATAATCAGGATACTCCTGATATTTATTCTAAAGTTATCTTTTGTAAAAGAATTTTATAAAGAATTTATTCTTTACTACAATCTCTTGCATTTCGCTTCCTTATAAAAATAATTTAACTTCTTTCCATAACTATAAATGTTTGGTCTCAAAATTAAGATTTTAGAAATATCATGCAAGTATGGTTCTGTCGGCTTTACTTCCTCGTATAGGAGAAAGTATTATACTGATAGTATTAAAATAATATTTGAGCAGCAAAGACAAACATTTACTCTAATAACGAGAACTTAATTTTTAGTTAACATATTATCAAATTGCCTGCAGATATGAGTATTTAAATATTAGGCTTTTGTTTCATCTTTAAGAGGTTTCAATGACTTTTTATAGGAAATTCAATTAACAAACAATATGTCTAAAAATTTAACTTATGTGGTTTATATTAATATTCTTTGGGCAATTGGAATTTAAAAACAATCTAATAAACATTAATATTGATGCGAATTATCTATTTATAATTTGTTTTAATTCCTTTCATATCTTTCGAATAATTTTATGAGAATAATTAATTAAATATAAAGTGATACAATATTTTTATCTAGATATTTTGCGTTTTTAGATTCTACATTCGTTCTACTAATAAGCGACGAAATCAATTCGGAATAAATATTTTTTATTTTCATTATTCTATTAATTTATAATATTCTTTAGTGCTGATCTTACAAATTAATTATTCCTTGCTTAATCATATGGATCAATTATTTATTTATCATAATTAATCTATAAGATTAATTATTTTGTAATTTCTATTCGAACGGTATAAAAAATATCCCAAATAAAATTCAATGACTTTTATGTTTACATATTTTTATGGTTTTGCGTATTTAAAATAAAATTAATCTTGGGATTAATTCGTTTTTCTTAAATTCCCGATATTTTTCACTTAAATAGAAACTACTTTTCATTTAATTTCTGTTTGATTAATATACCAATTCTATTTGATTAATTAGAATAATAAATTTTCAAATTCCCTTCGCACGTTAAACACAATCGTCAGCACTAACAACACATGCATTGTAATCCTGGAGGGGGGAGGGAGGGTTCTAACTTACCTTTATTACTAGTATAAATAATTTTACCTTTATTACTAGTATAAATAATTATTAGTTAATATTAATTGAGATGATTAAGCTGAGATATTGCAAATAAGCAACAAATAATTTTTATTAATTTCATTTTGAAGTTTAAAAATTACATTTTTTTATTTATTTCTCTTACAGACTATTAGTAAAAACTTATGTTACTGCACATAAAAAATGAAAAAAATCAAGAAAATGCAGATTTCAATGAAATACAGAAGTTGGGATGCAATTTTTGTATTGATTCACGAAAAAAATTGTTTTATTCATTGTTTCATTTATTTTCAAATTATAGGCATGCTGAAAAACATTTAAAGCAGTATTGCTAATGGGCTCTGGATCTGTGCTTTGGTCGCTCCCTACCGCGTTACAAATTTAGGAGAGAAAAGCAGGTGCATTTTTACTCTTCGCATCAGTGAAAATCAATACCGAATTTCTAGTAACGCTTGGAGAAATTCACCCTCAAATAGTCGAGGATCATTGTTTCCCGCGATTCCCCTGACGATTGAAAGTATCCTAGAATACTAGAAAAAAGGTATTGGGTTATTAATAAATTTGAATAATATGGGCAAAAATGAAAATAAATTATTATAATAGTAAGCTGCCTTGATTAGAAGTATAAAGCTTAGATTTTTTGCAGAAAATGTGAACATACACATATATAATATATAATCATGAAATATACACAAGTTCCTGACTTTTCTTCAGTATTCTATAAATAACATATTTGGGATGAAAAGAAAATAAGAATCTTTATTCCGAAATAGATAAAACAAGAATAATAGAACTATAAGCTCATATTTAAGAATAAATACATCTTAAAATATTTTAGAATATGTAAAATAATATTTCTTCTAAAAGGCTGTTCATAGAGAATTATCATAATTTCTTAATGTTTTTAAAAAGATCACGAAAAATTAAATTTATTTTATGATATATCTATAGCAAGATAAATAAGGAATAGACAGAGCATGTTTCACGATTATGGCTTCACTACTGTAACATTAGCAGCTTTACAAATCTGTGTTGTTTCACCATTATTTACACCAAAAGTGAAATTTATTTTGCTTTAAAATATCATCAGTTGAATACGTGTTGTTACAATAAACTTATAAGGAGTTTACCCTTCCTTATAGCATCGCTAGAAGATGTTTAAAATGTTTAAAGATAGAATATAATTGATTTCAAAAGAAAGGGGTTGCGGCGCTTCACAGACTGCTCTATCGGAAATAAATATCAATACCGGTAGGATGATAGTGAATAAATAGTCAAATCACTTTAAGGCACATATTAAAAAGACTGGCCATTTCATTGAGTGCCACTTGCATGTTGTTCAAATAAAAACTGCATATGGCATGCGTTTGTATGCGGAGAATTGAGACCCATTTTCGTTCGAAATTCAACATGTGTTTTCCATCCATCTTAAGCCCTGATTTAGCACTATGCGATATTTTTTCATTTATTTGAAGAAATAACTTCGGACATTAATAAGGGTTGTAAAAATACATCAAGGAATTTAAGGATCTGTAAAAAATGAGTAAGTGATCTGTTAAAAAAATATGGATAAAACCTTTCTAAGTAATATAATTATTTTGTGAAATACATTCAAAATTCTGGAGGATAATGGATAGTATTTCGAGAAAGACATTCAAATTCGGTGGATAAATATTGGTAATTATTTTTTATTAATGTCTGATAATCTTTTTGTTGGAGAAGCATTTTTTTCCCCCGAGTTTGGCAACTAAACTATATTCTAATCTTAAGTCCGATTGAGATTAATTAGTTCCTGAAAAACTCATAAAACAATATTTATGATAAAAATCTTTTTGATTTTGTCTCATCAAACAATGAAGTAATAATCTATTATGCATTGCTAAAAAGTTAAATTGTTAAAAGTTATTTTGCAAAGCGCGATCCCGCAAAGCAGATGCGACGGATTTGCTAATTCTGCAATGAATATGATTTAATTACAAAGAGTTATTTTATTTTAGTTCTTGTAAAAATAAGAATTAATTTCATGAAAAAAATACCCATTTTAAAATTAAATTTCATAAAATAAGAACAATGAATTTCATTATTCCGCTTCCAACAATATATATAATATAGTTTCGCGCTTTACAAAATAAAACAAAACGCGCGCGCGCGCACACACACACATGCATATGGCATGCGTTTGTATGTGGAGAATTAAGACCCATTTTCGTTCGAAATTCAACATGTGTTTTCCATCCATCTTAAGCCCTGATTTAGCACTATGCGATACACACATATATATATGTGTGTGTGTGTTTATTTTGTAAAGCGCGATACTATAAAGGAGAAATTTCCATTTATTTCGCTCCGTAAAAAAATGAACCAAATAATCGAATACAACTTTTACTACACATCAGGCCAAGAGACGAAATTATCTAGTTCAGGAGCGTCTGATTCAAGACTGTTTCAATTTGAATTTAGCCATCTGTCCTCCTAGACGTAACTCATTCTCTTCTGTTACCTATCGGCTTTGCT
>JAPMOR010052279.1:46954-64862 GCA_026543865.1 Argiope aurantia | reverse complement strand
CCTACAACTCAATTAACATGGTCACCAAAGGTGGATGATGTTTTATATAATCCCTATATATATATAATATACGTACATATTCGCACGCTAGATTTCCTGGAAGTTTTCGAAATCGCCCCAAGAGTTTTCAATGGATGCATACTTAAAATTTTGTTGGCCTTCTAAATAAATTTGATATTTCCGTCTTTTCTATTTGAGGTCTCGCGAAACTCGTGAAATGTTTATAATCGGATTTAAAGATATTGCCACGTTCAAAAGAAATGAATTTTTTTCATTTCTGGGATCGCACTTTCCTGTTTCTTTATTTCATTAGTTATGCTTAATCTAATAAAAAAAATTATTGGACACTTTGCTTGAATTTATCTTTCAAAACTTTTCAAAAGCCTATATATAATATATAAATTTTAACGCATTCTTTTTTCTTTCAGCTGTATTTTAGAACGAGTTTTGCCTTAGAGGGATAGTGTAAGCATCTTTGCTTTATTTTTACTTTATAGTTTGAATCGAATCAAACTGATTCATAAAACTGATTTTTCTTCGTAATAGTATAATAGTTGGAAAAAATTATGATGTGTTGTTGTATTTTACTTATGGCACTTGTCATAGAGAAGCCTGCTGACGAAGTCAGCAATTTCAGCCGAGTTTGTGCAGTAGCTTCTGATTGTAAATGCCCCTGAGCACTCGAGGACTGAAGTCTGACTCCTAACTCATTTGAAGAGGATACTCACACACTCACTTGCACAACCGCTATTTACATGGGGTCTCTTTTACACACCTCACAGATAGAATACAGCGTAAAGAACAACCATGCCCGAACCAGGTGTCGAACCCGGGGCACCCAGGTCGCAAGGAAGACGCCCTATATCTAGGGCAGGACGCCGGCATTATGATGTAACTGTCTAGATATGCGATTGAAACAAGTCACAACCTGCAATATTCTAAACTTATAGAATTTATCACAAATGTCAATTGTCTGTATAGATTAAATTTTATTCATTAAATTGTTTGAGTATATTGATTTTCCAAATATCTTATACGCCCTGTTATTTGTTTTAATGTTCTTTAATTTACCCTGGATCCTCTATTGTCCCCATGAAAGACTTCAGAATTTACTAGGAGAGGCTTGTATGAGCCCCATTGTAAACCAATGTTTTAGAACTGTATATATTTTAAATAAAGTAAATTCAAGTTGCAAAATAATTGTTTGAAATTAGATTCAACATAATACACATAATGTCTAATACTTGGAACTCATTTCTAACTAGTGAATTATTAATTAATTCTGTTCAGTGACTTCGGTGTACAGAAATACAATCAGAAGGCCATTTTTGTTAATCTAGACTCAAGAAAATATACAACGAATGATCAAAATAGACTTTTGACCTTCAAGCGAAGGTAAGAATTACAATCAGTTTTTCTGTTGATATACGAAAGCATTACGCGTTTTGGCTCCATGCGAAAAAAATTGTGTCTTACTCGTTTCATCTTTCAAAGATTAGCATTCTTTTTCATTTTCTGTATTATAAAAATACATCATTTCGTGTATTGTTTTACTGATATATATAGATATACATAAAATTGAATTTTAGTACAAATTTAATCCTGGAAAGAGAAAAATGCACATTGATTTTTCGAACATGTAAATAAATCCTGTATTTACCGAAGTGATTTCTTGATTTGCAGTGGAGATAAAAAGCATCGTAAATTTTTGAATATTCTCTTCATATGAATCAGGCTTCGAAAATTTCAAGGATGTTTCTATGTATTTTTTATAAACAATTATTATTCAAATTGTAATACGTACGAATAATTTTAAGTGCAGATTATCCAAACGTATTCCAAAAATAAGATGCATCCAATAATTACAGGATATCTGATAAATATTTCTACTAAATCGGTTTTAAAATAAGTCTTCAACTAAAAAGTTCTGCTATTTTATTTTATGGTAGTTGTATCTTTTCAAAATACCTTATAAATAAGTGGTGAAATCGATGAAATACTAGAACTGAACTGTTGCAACATCAAAAATAGGTTGATCAATAAATGGTTTGAACTTGATTCAGTTCAAAATACTGAATTCTATTCAACGACTTCTTTCAAATATCCACTATTATTCGACTTGCTTTCTGTTTCATTTGAAATCAATTCATGTGACAATATTTCCGATAATAGCTTTTTAGCATTCGTACAGATTAAAAATAAAATTGATTTTATCGAATATTGGATTTTAATGAGATTTGAAATTGTGTCTCTGTGTATTCATCAAAGGAAAATTATTGAAAAAGATATACGTTAAATCTGCATTTTGTACTGAGGGCCCTGAAATTTGTGGAAAAATGATCAAAAGAGCAGCCAAACTTATCTTTGGGCTAAAATTATTCAGGTGAAGATTTTCGGTGATTCTAAATAGGTCTACGTTTCCCTTTTTGATGCTTGATGATTTAAGTAAAGATTCACAAATTTTACTTTAGAGTTCGTTTACTGCGGTTAGAATTTTGGAATTTCCTTAAAAAATGAAGTGTTACCGCTATATAATTAAATGCATCATTTTATGAAATGATAGGTTATAGGGAAACAAATAACTGACTTAAATATCAAAGAAAAGAAAGATGAAAGAAAAGCACTTTTAATGGTAGAAAATATAATACCTTTCAAGAATAAAATTATCCAAGGTAAGAAAAAAGGATTATATAAAATTGATTCATGAGCCTTCAGTAGGTTATATCACACTTCGAGTGAATTCTTAATGAAATGGTATACCTATACAATAATTATATTGGCCCTAAAGAATGAGGTACTATTAGTTGTGACGGCATAGCAACAAGCACTAGGTTGAAAAATGATGTTATTTTCAGCTTAGTGGTTAGTATTCTACTTCAATAATAGCTGTCCATTTGCTTACATCACTTTAACGAGTCATGACTTAAAAATTTATGTCAGTACTTGTGACAAACTGTAGAAACGACATTATTATCTGGCAAATTTACTTGTGACAAACTGTAGAATCGACATTATCTGGAAACGTTTAGGATAACTGCTTGATTTAGAGAAATTATCCGCTATAACTTTCGAAACAAAAGAGTTAATTGAAATCAATGTAATAAAACTGTTTTTAGTAAATAAGCTGGACCTTATCAACCAACTATATATACCTTAGGCTATTTTCAGAGCAATTCAAATATGATATGGGCTTTATATCTAGCTTTAAATAATTCCAGATATCTCGGTCATTCCTGATCTCTCAAATGTGTAAACGATGCCTTACGGTTGTTCCTTTCCCAGAAACCAATCCAATATGTTTCTGAACTTCTTTGTGAGAACTTATGCTCTTATCTGGCTTGGCATTAAGAGATATCAGTCTTTGAAATAAGATCCTAAAGCAACGAGATGTGACCAAACAAAATTAGGAGAATTACCGATCCTGTAATGGAATATAACGTGTTTTTCTGTTATTCTGAGGACATCTTTTTGGTTATGAGAGTGGATCGCATATGTATGGGGTTACAGAGTGATATAAAAGGAGAAAATAAAGTTATATTGGGTTGTTCGGAAATTAATTTCGTTTTTTTTTTGTGGAAATGAAAGAAAGTTTTCGTATAATAAACAAATGCTTTATTAAATTATATATTGGCCGTTCTGCTCCAACACCTTTTGCCATCTTTCTGGTAGTAGCATTATTCCACGCTCATAAAACTTTTGGTCTTTGCTGCCAAAAAACGGATCGAGGTGGTTTTTGACCTCCTCATTTGAGGTGAAGGTTTAGCGAACCAGTTCTGGCACTGGCGTACTGTCAACACACCTTCCCCATACACATCGGTCCATTTCTTTCTGGCTTGAACAGCATTTTTGTCCTTTCTGTAGTAAAACAGTAAGGTATGTCGAAAATGCTGTTTATCGCTCTCCATATTTAAAAGGGCACCAACCAAAAACTACTGCGTAGAATGAATTGGAATGTTTCACACACAAGCCTTGCTATATGAGGTCTCAAAGCATATAAAAATTATACGGCTTAAATGTGAAGTTGGGTGCAAAAAATACAATTAAATCCTCTGTCGGGAAAAACCGAAATTACTTTCCGAACAACCCAATAAATTTGGAAGATGTTTTTAGATCTATTCAAGAAAAGTTGATGTTACGGATTACATTAAACTAACACATGAACAAAATTTAAATGTCCCCAATTGTTGAATGATAACCTCCCCCCTCCCCCAAAATATTATTTATAAAGTTTAATGAGAAAAAACTTTGAGTTTTACTAAAAATATTCCTCCGTTTCCTTAGTTGATGAAAGATGGGGCTAGTTACTAACAAAAACAGATAAAAAAAAGTGCTCGGACAAGATATTAAATATTGTAACATGAAATTTTGTCTCAGGATCAACAACGCGAAAAATTTATTAAGAACATTTTCTTAAATTCAAATTTTTTTAACTATATCTCCATAATTTAAAATATTCAAATTGTATAATAATTAAAAAGGGTGTGAATGAGTTCTGGTCGTCTTCTTTTGGAAAATTCTTTGTCATTTCTTTAAAAATTGTGAAACTCAGATGAACTGACAAAAGAATATCTCCTGCCAAAATAGACAATATAGAGTCACTTATATTTAAAAAAAATCGCACCTTTTGAGTCCATATTGGTTGTATTTATTTCAGCTAGATTGTTTAGGTATAAATTACGATCCCCAAGTCCTGTTAGGTACATGATTTTCTTAAATTGTAAGATATCATAGCATTATTATTCAAATAGCCTTGGATCAAAGAACTTTCAAATGAAAAAAGTTCAATAGCATTATAGCGCTCTCAAAATGTAAATATGCGGTTCACTTAACTTTTGCAATATTATAACTGAACTTTTTCCTTCATTTCTTTATTACATTTTAAAATGCTATTGAAGAATTTACTGACTTCCTTGTTAAAAATAATTTTTAACCGGAATTCCTTACATATTTAAGCTAATATGTGCTATAATTTAAACTATAACAGAACAGTTGCTTTAGTTTCTTACTAACTTTCAGGAAGCCACAGTAGTTTATAATAAATGACATTTAAGATATTCCTAAAAATATTCAGCATAATAAATTTGGTTTTTAATGTGCTCAGAAGGGGTTCAAATTATTCATTCCTCCATGAAAATTCGTTGAAATAGCAAATTAATGTAAATTTTTGTGTTCAGTTTGTAGAAATTTAAATAAAGATAATAAAGTTTTATTAGCGATTCTCAAACGATAAGCATTTTTTTAAATTATTATTAATAATTTTTTGAATAATTTCAATTCAAAATTTATAGTAAGTGATTATGATGGCCTGTCTTATATTTAACATAACATTTAAATTATAATGAAAATGTTCATAGTTTGAAAGATCTATTCACAACCATGTTCATGTCCATTTATCCACATAAATTTGGTTCTGGCATCCATTGTATATTGTGTATATGAGATGGTGGGTGGTGCAGAACTTTTAGAATGCTTTCAGTGTTGAAAGTTTCAAGTATTTTCATTATCACGTGAATATGACATTACATGAATTAACTCCATTGAAACATTCTTCCTATGCTTTTATCTCCATTGTGAATGCCTAAGCACAAAATAACTTTAAAATAGCGGAAGGGGTTTAGAGTCACCAAAACATTCTTTAATACTTTACAATAAAATACTATCCTCATCTCCCCTTATCCAAACTGATATTAGGTAAAGGTTCGAATGCCTTCTATAATATTAATGAGTAGTTGCTGCGAAATGTAGATTTTTGATGTGAATCTATCATTTTTATTGAATCTATCGTGTGATCTTTGACGATTTTTTTGGGTATTAATCTTTAACTGGAGAGTTGCGGTATCTCAGACAACGATGGATGGACTTTCGGTCACCACTATTCTATTTTTAACTCAATAGAATGGATTGACCCTGTTTCATGACCATCGCTGCAAATGCACCGCGATGTTCACACTTCCATTTTAGTGTTCCAGTATTATACAAGGCTTATCAGATGGTTCTAAAAGCTGGGCCCTGAAATATCATCCAATTTACTGATCCTCATTATGAAGCAGACCTCCAGAGACTTTTAAATGAAGCAGAAAGTGATTTTAGTGATGAAAATATAGAAGACTTTATCCATGAAATTTCCCATTCGACTGATTCTGATATGTATATTCAGATATAATGCATTTTTAGAGTGATAGTGTATTTTTAAAAATTTCTAAAATATATTAATATATAGAGAGAAATATTTACAGAATTTACAGGCTGGTTTTTATATTAGTTCTTAACCTGCATGTTAAAAATGCCCTCGAATATCATGCTTCTCATGTTCACAGGTTTCTGCTTAGAAATGATATCGATAAAAAAAGGTCAATATTTTTTAATTTTCATTTTTTTGCCATTTTTGCCATTGTCATATTTTTAAGTTTTCATATAATTGCTTTTATTTTTATTTTATTTTTATTTTTTTCTATATACCTTTGTACACTGGAAAAATAAATATGATTAAAAAAGTAAAAAGTAATAGTTTTTTTTCAAGAATATTATTTGTCTTAACATTTAATTTGAGAAGCAAATGTATGTTCAAAAGCAATTACTTCTTTCAATGATAATATATTTTGAAAAATTTCTAAAACATATTTATATATCAAGAAAAATATCTGCAGAATATATTGATTGATTTTCATACTAATACTTACATTAGAAAATTTAATTTGAGTGTAAAGGAAATGCGGTCTCGTAGATCACACCTCCCCATCTAAGTCCTAAGTTTTTACCTCCCCAGTTAAAGGTTAATGTATTAATACACAAGTTCCCAAAAATAAATATGTATTTTGGGATGCCTTTCTTCCAACTGATCGAAACCAAAATTTAACATAAAACAACAATAGAAGTTACACATTTCACACAACAAATCACAGTGCAAATTTCATTTATTTCACATGGACAGAAAATTTCTTCCGAATGTATTTCATTCAGAATTTGCTAAAATTTTAAAACTTGGTGCGAAGTCTATATGCAAAATTTCATCCATCTAGCTCAAAACGTTTACAAATTGCTGTGACAAAAGACATACATAATATTAAAAAATGTATTATTTGGGTTGAAGATGGTCTGAAAGAATTTAATTCGTCAAAATCCCAGGTTTGAATTTTTTGACAATTAGAATATCTTTATTTTTGTATACTTCTACCTATACAAGAAAGTAAAATCATTGATTTGAAATTTAATATATAACATAAATTATATTTTAAAAATAATAAAATAAAATTAATATATACCATCAGATTAAAAGTAATTAGATATTTCATTATACAATTACTTTTTAGTATATACATACATAAATTTACTGATTAGATCACTCATAAATAACATTTAACCAATTTCATACTACTTTTTTTGATAAATTATAACTGCTTATTTTTTGACGGTACTACTTCCAAAAATATACTTAAAAGAACGTGCATTTATGTATATTATCGAAAATAAAGCAAGCAGAATAAAATCAAGAGGCATCTTTTCTATTTATTCTCACAAGAACGCATAGTAAGAGGCCAGTACACACCCTCTAATGTTATTCACTTCAACTCATTCTTTTCAGCTCCAATCGCGGCAAAGAAAAACTTTTACTGTGCTTGAGATGTGACTGCGGAAGCTACTCATGGATCAAGTTTACCTTTTCATGAAATCCGGAGCCACTTTTCTGTAATTGTTTGTCGAAAGGTGTGGAATTTCTGTAATAAAGACTTAAATCTCTTCGACAAAAGAGCAGACAGGCTTGTTCTATTCTTTATTGATCTCAGAAATGTAAACGACTTTGCAAACTAGACACCTTGAAGGCGGATTTGGGAACGGAATTTCATCTGAAGTAAGTGGGGGATTTGCTCAGTTTCAGATTGGGGATAGATCAGGCAACGTGAAAGAATCAGTTAAGAATAAGATATATTAAATAGTAAGTGCAGCTTATGATTCTTTATATAGTGTCGAAAATTCACACCAAATTTGAATTTTGATCTACGGAGAAAAAGATCAAGGAAGAAAAAAATGTATGTCAGTTTAGAGTTATTAAAAATGGGGACAGTTACAATTAAATGAGTTACAGTTTACAATTTTTGTTTAAATTATGGCCGGTGTCTCTTGCCATTTAATACTTTTGAGCTTTTCACCTTGGATTTTTTTGAAGTATAAAATTTATGCCAAGCCATGATCTATGACTATCCATGCCTTGAAGGAGGAAAATTTAACGTTATATCAATGAAATTAAACTATATTTATACAATGATCATTTGTGGAAAAAGAAACTAGTCAAATGGCGTTAAATTTCATGATTTTGGCGACTAATTATAATCACAGAAGCGGAAAAAATATGTGATCAGGAAATACTCAAACTATATGGTTGTGACACAGACCATATTGTGGACGAAATTTGCAAACTATAACCGTCAAACTTTCAATATTTTAAAAATATTGCGCAGCAATAGAAAAGTATTGTTCTTTAGTGCAGTTTTCCATCTTGAATAATCTTGGACTATCAGATGTCACGATGTCTTTTTTTTTGTTGGCAGCATTTTATCGCATAAATCAAGAAAAATTTAAATCTTGCAAGAATTTTTAGAAGTTCTATATAATCACCTAAAATATTTTCCCATTTACTTTCTCATATATTTTTATATAAAGACATATTATAGCTGGTGTGTCAGCTTCATTTGTTTGTATTACAAAATTGCATACTATTTTCTATGAAGATCACATATAAAATTTAATTTTTTCTTCTTTGTTATGTCGGACTTAAAATTAGATACATATCTATATTTGTGAATGAAACGTTTTGCTAAATTTTTCCCAATTATTTAAGTTTTTTTTAGTTACAGTGTTTACAGCTCTTTGAATGAATAGAAAAACGGAGTTCCACATATTGATTACCTGAGAAATCAGATTAAAAAACGTTTTGATGTAAAGGGCAATTACCAAACATTACTCATCTAGATAAAGACGTTTTTTTAGGTTATGCTCTCGCAAACCAATAAACAAACATAAATCAGTGGGAAAAAAATTGAACCTTAGAAAGTAAAAAAAAAAATCATTAAGGTAAAATAATGATTTTAATTACCAATCCGAAAGCCAATCCTAAATGTTTTTAACCAATCCTAAAAACTGAGAGACATTTCTAAAATATTCTTTAACGAAGATTCATTAGATTCTAGGTTGTGTCTTTTTTTATGATTAGAATACTTCCTCGTTGTGTATTTCATTTACTAGAATCAAAGTGAGTTGATTACTATCTTTCATTTAGTTTTCTTTATTTAGAGAGAAAAATAATAAAACCTACCAACCTCTAAAAGTAAGTCTCCTAAGGATTAAAAAGTAGAACAATTCCTTGATGGACCTTTTAGTTATCAGTAAATATAATATATTATTAATACAGAAAATAAATAGTAAAACTAAGACAACTGCATGAAAATTTTACTGTTAAAGTAAATAGTTACACGAGAATAACATCTCCTCGCGTTCTATTGACTAATGACAATGATTTTAAATCTTACAATTACTTTAATCGATCTTCACAAAAGTTGCAAAAAAAATTAATAATGATTTTTAATTAATTCAAAAAAAATATCAACATTAATAAAATAATAGTTGATTATTTAAGTTCTAATGATGTAGTTCGCATAAATCAATGCAGTAAATAAACCCCAGTTCTAGTGCTTATTCCCTCTATAAAACCCTTTAATTGTTGGCTTTCATGTTATTTATGTTCTGAAGTAACCCTTTGTTAGGCGCGTCGATCTCCCATATCATATAATCTTCTCTTATCTGCAATATCTTATTTCTTAAATTCTATAAATTAATAAGTATATTTACATATTATTTTATTTGCATAATTTTACAAACAAATTTTACAAATATTATTATTCCCACCCGATTAATATTTTTTGAAAAAAATCTTCAATGCCATGACTAAACTTTTCTTAAAGTTTATGCTGAAACTTTTTGTCTACATTCCAGTCGGGTGCTGACGGCATGAATTATCAAAAATATCATAGGAATCATAGGACAAAAAGAAAAAAAACTTTTTTTTTTGCTTTACTAAAGACATTACTGCACAACATAATTTTGAACGCTGCGTGCAATTAATAACAACATGTTTCTCCTCTAATTTTCAAATAGAAATGAAAATTCTTTTCAAATGGTTTTCTTCATACATTTATATGTTAAATCTAGACAGTACATTTCAAAATGTTTCCCTGCGCTAAAGATTTTTTTTTCAAAAGAAATATAAAATTATTTCCTCTTTTTTGCCTTTTTACATTAAATCTAGACGATGAATTTTCTCTATAAATAAATTACAACACTCTTCGAAGATATAAATTATTTTATAAAAATGTATATTCCATTATTTTAAGAAAACTTTTTCCGGATCACGAATGTTTTTTTATTGGGAATTTGTCATATATAGATATAGATTATACCTTTGATGCGATAAAATTTAAATCCGATCGGCAATATGCAAATTTATTTCTTTCAGAAGAAAAAGTAAACAAGGGAAATACGAGTTTGAGACGCACCTCGAGGCAAAGACTTCACTCAATCATTCTGCAAATAGTACATCTTCGGAGATAAAGTAAAAAAAAGTGTTCAAAAGCAAACGAAACGAAAAGGAAATTCCCATCATTTCGGCCTTTTCATTATATCTTTGTTTACTGAAAACAAAGTTCTGGAAATTTATTCAGTACCTGAGTTAATGAGGTTGAGATCATTTGAGGAATTTTCTCTTGAATTTTATATATTGTATAATTCAATGGCAAATTTACAGAAATGTAAAAATTGTATATGTAAATTTACTTTTAAACTTATTCCTTAATTTTTGAAGTGTTTTTAAGTAGTTTGTTGAATATTTTTTAATTAATTATCAGTAAATACGGGCAATATTTTGTACATCCCCTTTCCAAATAAATATAATTTTTAAAAACGCAGAAAAGTAGTGTTCATTCTCATATTCGGAAATCCTACGCGCTTTAGCGGATGCGTCTAAAGACGTTTATTTCGTCAAAAAAGGAGATAAGAGGAAAAATGAAAGGAGATGTTTGCATTTAGCATTAGGGTAAAGCAGATTATTCGGGGAATTACGGAGCAATATGTTGTTATAAATCAGTAAAAGTTCTTCCCTGCGCAATTAGTCTCATATTAAGGATGAGAATTCGACAGATATTTTAATGGATGCTACATGATTCCCGGCCTTGGCGATAAACTTGGCGATATTTGAGAGCGAAGTTTCTTGAAAATGCGAGAAATAAGGCGATGTCTCAATTATGATTCAAGATTCTTCTCTATGATTCAATACCTTCTCATGAAGATTATTTAAGTTGATATTTTCAGTGAGATTATTGTATTTTAAACCCGGAATGCACCGAGCAAATACATTAGATAGTAAGTTTTGCCTGAGTTTCCAGCTCATTTCATATAAATTAGGTACAGTCGGTTGAAATGAGTTTGAAGTAAGTGAAAAGTCCTATTCAGTGCCTCTTTATTTATTGCTGTAATCTTTGTATTGGTTTGGCCAAAAATGTAATCTTTGTATTACATTTTTGGAGATAAAATAAATGATGATGTGAAATAATATTTTAAAGCATATCAAAATTTTATAAAATCAATACTGAGAGCTGTTTCATTACTGTATGTTTCGGTTTTTTTTCTAAATATATATTTTATTACATATATTTGTAAATAATATACAAAAACAACTATATAGTTTCCAAAGATAAACCAATTTTCTATAGCATATTTCTTTACCATTCAAAATTACAAATTTATTTTGTATAAGGATGAAAGCCAATTCTAAGTTTGAATTTTTAAAAATCAAACGAAGCGGATAAATATTAAAACTAACTGACAGTTTTTATTGCGTTTCTAAGCAGAATTTCTTAAAATTCGAAATTTTCTGGGGAATTTAAAAATGTTTACTGAATAGGTATTCTATTGTGTTTATCTGCAAATTTAATATAGTTAAACTAAGTAACTTTGATCGACTGCGTTTTATTACATCTAAAGATACTTTAAATTATGCTATAATTATGCTTAAAGATACTTAAATAATACTTTAAATTATGCTTACGCAATAAACATAGAATATCCTGTTTGGTTAGTTAAGTTTGAAAAGTGGTGAAATTAATTAGCGAAATCACTCCGTTTGTTGACACAGTGGACTTTGTCAAATTTTCTATATTGCACTATTTTACGAAAAAGGAGATCAGTGGAAAATAAACATCCTTTTTTTGATGCATCTAGTAATCCTAATCTTCCTAAACGATTAAAATTAACGAAATCGATTCAGTGATTGAAAGACTTTTCCAGACAGAAGACTTCGTAAAACAAGAAGAACCCAGGTAATAAATGACCATCGATAACGTATCTGAGTTTTCGGTAAATCACATGACTTTAATGAGTTTTATCAGTGTCATGAAAATTTTGTCCAAAACTGATGAGTGGTTAGTGGTCTGGGTTTGCTACTTGTTTTTGATGATTATTTTATTTATACAGTTAGTGGTTCTTAGATAGAGTTTAATAGATGCATAAAACATTTACATTGAAGTGTGAATTGAAAGAATAAGGCATATACAGCCATTATTGTTTTTTTACTAAGTGACAAGATACTGAAACAATATTTGAAATCAAAACAGCCGTATTTTCCTCTGAACATATTTTATCGCTTATTATTTTACAATTGCAAATAGTACAGTGCTATGAAATTATTTATTTTACAATTGCAATTTATATAACTATGAAAACAGAAATAGATAATAAATTAATCAATTTTTCATAGAACTTGAAACGCAGCACAATAGAAATGCCTTTTTTAAAATATAAATTCTTCTGAAATATATCTGCAAAATATATTGGTGTACAAAGTATCTATAAATTCATACTTTTTATCAGGATTATCTTGGCTCAATTTATAAAAATTTATGTCAAAATATATTCTTTTTAGAGGACCGTATATCCTCGAGAGGATCAATGAAGGACTCACATTCACGATTTCTTTTCGAAATAAAAAGGAATTTGAAAAGAGAAAAAAAGAAGCAGAACATGCACTTCTTTCGCCTCTATATTGAAAAAGTTTTGTTTCCAAAATGGAAAACACTTGCATCTCTTATTCTGAATAATATTGAAACAGAAAACATTCTTTTTTTTTGTTTGTTTGTTTCTTGAAAGATCCACGATCAAACCGAATAAGTTTTTCTCTCTTTTTTCTTGTTTCAGGTATTTTCGTAGAATTTTTGTTACTTTGTAGAAAAAAAAAATTATTTTGAGAAACTTCACATCATGAAATTTCTCATATATGTTGATATGGACATCAGCATTTAAAGGAACATTGTATCCTTTTGTGTAATGATAATGCCTAGATGCCTACTGGAAAAGTTGCGGGAAGCAGAGTGGTGTGTAGGAATTTTAAACTAAAGAATTTTCTTTTTTTAAGTAAAAAATAATTTTTTAATTTTAATCCGTTTTGTAATAAGAATCCAGATATCAATATTATATTCTAATGACTCAAGCTTCACGCTTTTGTAATTTTTACTTTCCTCTTTTGATTTTTGATTAAAAAATTGTTTTTCAAATTTTTATTGTTTTAACAACAGAACAGTTTTAATAATTTTTATATTATTTTCAATTAAAATATTTTTAAATATCTTTAAAGATTAATTTTTTCACTGATTTTAGGATATAGAGAACAATTTTTCTCAAACAATTTTCTGATAGCACGTCTTTATATTAATAGAGTTAAATTATTAAATAATAATTAAATTCTTAATTTATCAGATTATTTTATTTTTATTGGAGACATCTAGACAAAATGTGATGCATCAAAATAGCAATAGAAAACCTATTACAGAATTCTATCTTAAAATCCTAATACTCGCCATTTTAGGTAAATAAATAAAATAGCTGAAGTTTGAAAAAGTTTAAATTAAATTCGCAGTTACTTTAAAATTGATGAAGTTGTGGCTCAATATACTTTATTTACTAAAATTTTACCAGAATATTATTTATGTTTTCTATTTTAAACTATATAAAATATACTGCATGTTTCTGTTATAAATAGTTCATGCAATAAGTCATAAAATTTTCACGAATCTTATTTTCGCGCAGTTTGGGATATATGATACTGATTGGGATTACTGATAATTAATGAAATTTAGATAGCAATTGAAAAAATTGCAATAAATAAATGTCAACCAAGTTTGGATCTTAGAACAACAAAATATAACCACGACATTTTATGATAGATTAATTTAGGGAGAAAAAAGGTACTAAATTCAGAGGAATTTACAAAAACTAACATTCATCTTTAAGTAAGAGGTGTAACGTGCAAAAATCAGTAGATATGTAATGATTTTCACACTATTTATATAAAGGAAAAATTTTATGATTTAAAAAAGTGTATGAGGAAAAGCTGTAAATTTTCCTAATTTATAAAAATGATTAAATGAAATGTGGGTATAACCAGGTCCTTTTGAATAATTAGCATATTTAGTTTTTATTATAGAATTCAAAATATACAACTCTTACATATGTTTTAAAAATATATTATATATTCGATTTCTGTAAAGGAAAGAGAGAAAAAGAAAATATATACTTTTGACATAAGATTTCGTTTCAATTTATTGATCTATGAAGGCATTAAATAAGAAATGTGAGATTTCCTCCATTTATTTGGCAGGAAATAAAATGCTAAATGGAAAAACTATTAAACAGCATGGGGATATTGAGGATATTAAAAGAATATAATATATGCTTATAGATTCTAAACTCTCTTGAAGACAATAAGGAATCCATAAATATTTTAATTATAATATTTATGACTGTATAAAAAGAGAACAGTATGTATAATTTAGTGTTTTATAGAATTAAACATTCGAAAAAATG
This sequence comes from Argiope aurantia, assembly GCA_026543865.1. Taxonomy (NCBI): domain Eukaryota; kingdom Metazoa; phylum Arthropoda; class Arachnida; order Araneae; family Araneidae; genus Argiope; species Argiope aurantia. The sequence goes on along the minus strand of JAPMOR010052279.1, from coordinate 49,958 downwards.
AAAGGTTTAATAAAAATAAGCCTTTTTTTAATAAAATTAGCTAATTTTTTTGAATTAAATTTTCTAGAACCAAAAACGAAACATTCCTTGAAAATAACTCTTATTTGATAAAACCCGTGAACTGCTTGACACGTCGTTTTTAAGATATTTGCAATGATGATAATTTTTATGATGATCCCGAACTATTTTCATTTTTAATTACTTCTAAGATCAAAATAAATCGAAACATTTTATTCAAAGGCTTTTTTAAAATTCTATTATTTCGAATATCCCTTCAGTTTCAGAAAAAAAGATGTCTTATTAATTTGAATTAATTTTGAAAAACTATGAAAATGGGATTATATTTTTATAAAAAAAGGAATAAATTTCCTACACAAGGGAATTTTCAATAATACCTACTCTAGTTCTAAAGAATGGATGTTATGGAATAAGAAACGGGTGTAAAGATGAATTTATTTAAATAAGTTAAGGGATGGACATGATTCAGAGTTTGGGATATTTATAAAAATGCATTGAGAAATAATAATCGAGATTATTACGAAGCTATTATTATTTTTTTGCGATCCACTGTCATATTAATAATTTTCTTCCTTGCAGTAAATATACTCGTCTGAGATTGATTACAATCAAATCTAATCTTCTAGAGCGTATTCACTTACGGCTCTTTCCGTACTACAAAATTGGAAGAAGCTTAATAACTGCCATTTCTTTTCATTTTTTGCTGAATTAAAAGCGATTTTTTCAAGTTTTTCTGAAGAAATAATTATTTTCAATGACTAATGTGATCTCTCCGATTACTGGTAGATTTTTCTTATCTGTGTAAAAGTTGGTAGTACTAAAAATAAACCTGAGTTCATGTTGGAGTAGTTATAACAATAAATAAATAAATGTGCGTTTCTAATGGACAGAAAGTGTATTAAAAGTTTTGATAATCTAGAATAAAACAGAAAAATTCTCCACCTAGTCAGCCCGTACGAAACAAAGTAATTATGTCTTATTGCAATCCTAACAACTCATTTGCAAAAACAAAGAATTTGGCAACTCTTTAGATTTCATTTAATCAGTTACTCTTGGAAGTAATTCTGGCGCATAAAGATCTAATGCATAGTGGTACAGTAATCTATGGCATTTAGAAGAAACAATTACAGGAATAGTATAAGAGCTATCTGAATGCAAAATCCAAAGATATTTCATTCTCAATATTACATTCACTATTATTGATTATTCGATTTTTATAATCATCAGTAACTTTTATTTTTGCATATCTTGATTTCTGATTATTTTTTCTCAAAGAGAGCTTAGTATTATATATGCAATAGCAACATTTGGATAGTAATAGATTTGACTTATTACAAATTCATAGTGCATCAAGCTACATGATCATAAGTATATTCTTATTTTTGACACAGAAAAAGGGATATATTTTGCTGCAATTGGGCTTCAATGATTGAAAGTATTTAAAATAAAGGAATTATAATTTTTAAAAAATATTATTCTTTAATAAAAGATACGCCAAATTAGAAAACAATAATAAAAAAATAGTGATAAAAATTTCTCATACAATTTTTTCCAGATATCCTCATCCCTCTCAAATAATTTTCTTTCAAGTGTTTGATTTAAAAACGTGATTTTTAAAAAAAGATACAACTTTTTTATAAATTCATAATTTTATTTCTGTTTCTTTGACAGATATTCCTTTATAATTGGTACCTTGAAAGGATTGTCATATTTTTAGAAATATTTTTCTAAACGATGACATTTCCTTACATAAGAAGTGATAAAACTTTAGAGAATGACACTGAAAGCCCCCCGCAAGTTTGCCCTCTTTACCACTTTCATGACAAGTTCCTTTTAGTTTTAAAAGGTAATATTTTCGAAGGCACCAGGTTGATACTGAAATACAGTTAGATGACATTTTATCACTTTTTATAAAATTCACCTTTCATCTTCATCTAAAGCTAAAGTCGAAAAATATAAGTAAAAAATAGATATATTTTTTTTTCATTCTAACTCTTTCCTGAGAGCATAAAAAGAGCCAAAATGCACTGAACGAAGTACCTCCGAATGAGTGCAATTTCCTAAAGCAGGACAGAAAATCGACAGAAAAAGTGACATGACAATATTGGATAGGCGGTGTAAGGCATTCGTTAAGAGCCTTTCTGCCGAAGGAAGAAGACAAGCTCGTAAATGTTTGTAATCCATTGATGCATCATCCTCGTATCTGTCGTCCTCCGAGATACGGAGATGAATTCTGAGGTGCTTGGGTGGTGGCAAAGTGTTCTTTACGATGGAGTGATATTTCACAATACACTGAGGAAAAAAATTGTTTCTGATACATAGCATCCATTGTCGTATTGTTGACCGAATATTCAATTTCTGTTTATTTTTCGATGTTTCACAATGAATATTAGTAATGGACCGCGATTTGTAATATTATCTATAGTTGCTAAATGTATTATATTCTGACCAAAATAAGCTATTACGCTTTTACTGTTAGTGTAGTTATAATATTTTTTTCAACGTCATTTTACATTTTCAAATTTATTGAAATTATACAATTGACTGGTGAGACATCCTTTATATAATTTTTTTCCTGTAATTTAATTTAAACTGTAAGCAAACAATGGATTTTGAACCACTATAACACTTCTTCTCCTTGTAGCATTATCATTATTGAAATTTGATGAAAATAAATTAAACAAAAATGACTACATGTTTTGGATGTATTTATATCATGCATATCTTATTTCTATATTTGAAACCATCCCTTCATGATATCCAGTTATAATGCTTTTAAATAAAAGAAATTCTTGTGGAGGGGGGAGGGAGAGAAGATTTTCAAGTAAACGAGTTAACTTTCTTGATGATTGAAAAACACTTTAGTAGAAGAGCATTGCGGTTGGAAGAGATTATTTTGAAGGATATCTGATAAAAATTAATCTAGAGATTAACATTTTTGATTTATAATAGAGTTACCAATATATTTTGAATATAGTAGTATCCA
>JAPMOR010052279.1:12544-36954 GCA_026543865.1 Argiope aurantia | reverse complement strand
GATTACATTATTTTTTCTTCATATATTTCGTTTATAGAAAAGTAAAAATATGAAGAATAAATATTTTTAAAGCTTATTTAAAGTGAAATATTTCATGCTTCATTGATATAAAAGACAATTTAAAAACGGAAAAAGGCGGAAAATGCATTTTTATATTTTTATATCGAAAAGTTTTAGTTTTTAAAGGAGAAATCTATTGTATATTTCATTCTATAGAATACTGAAAGTTTTTTTTTTTCTTGAAAGCGAAGTGTCGAAATCGAATTTTTCTCTCAATTGATATATTCCTATCAGTGTTTTTGCACATTTCTTGTTATTTTAGATAAAAATATTCCAAAAATCTTTGGGAATTGGAATTTCTTACGTTTGTTGTTGTGAGCATCAAAATTCTTAAGAACAATTTTTGAGACTCACGTTTTTTTTTTCTCGACTTCCAGTGAAAGTGTATCTGGACGCTTCGAAACAAGCAGTCTGGGAATGTTTACTTTAATATTTTTTTATATAAAAGTTCGATATATTCGAGGTAGAAATACTTTTGGAAACCCAAATTGCTATTAAAGTTTATTTAAATTAAACATCTGACTAATAATCATGAACTTTCAAATTATTTATAGAATGTAACTTTAAAATTGCTCTTGAATCTGTTAAATTTTGAAATAAATTGTTGAAATGCCTAATCAAATAAGAAAAATTCGAAAAAAATATTAAAATTTTAAAAGTATAATTTTTAAATAATTTCACTGCAATATGATTACATTTTATTGGGAATCTTAATTATTAAAATACTAAATATTACTTTGTCTCATATTATTTTGACTAATATTACTACTAATTATTTTGATATATTTACTTTGCCATATATATTTGCATGAATTTTATTTCCATCTAATAACACTATTATTTCTTTTATTAACTAATTGTGAAATGTAGTGAATTGTTACGTATATTACTATTTCTCTACAGTTATTATTTTTAAGTAATTATTATTAAAAGCGTCAATACATTTACATTTGCTTTTTTACATATTACAGAAATGTTCACATTCAAATGTTGCAATGTTCAAGTGTTTTACACATTCAAATGTTACAATGTACAAATGTTTTACACATTCAAATGTTACAATCCTCAAATGTTTTACACGTTCAAATGTTACAATGTTCACATGTTTTACACATTCAGCTGTTACAATGTTAAAATATTTTACACATTCAAGTGTTTTACATAATCAAACGTTACAATGTTCAAATGTTTAACACATTCAAATGTTGCAAAGGAGGTTTCATATATGTAACTCCATTGTAACATTTGACTTGCTTGTAAAATTTTGTAACAAAAGAAAACAATTTTGCTACGCTTATCTAAATGATAAGAAAATATGCATATTACCAAGGAAACACTTGAAATTCCTCTTCAAAACTGGTACTAATTAATCTTGATTTCAACGCACCGAAGAATTAAGTTAAACTATTTAAATAGTTGGGCCATGAAAGCGAGTTGGAAGTCTCAGCTTTGGGTCATTGTGCTTAAAGTGTTGAAACTCAAGCCGTTAACGCGCAACTTATTTTAAAGCGTAGAGTTTTGTGAATACCTTTTAAAGTAGGTAAAAATAACAAATTAAAAGTAATGTTGGGTATATTTAAATTTTGAAAAAATGTTCTTAGAAAATTTATCGAACTATTGGTAAAGAGTCATTAAAAAATTATTACACATATAAATATTTTTAAAAATATTGTATAAAATATTAGAAAATAAAGATTTTTAAATTTTCCCATTACATCGAAAATAAAACAAAAAAAATTGCAAAGATTGCACTTTTACTTCAAACTTGTCAGTTTAAATATATATCCCTTTTGAAAATGGTTTAATTGCTTCATAGTTACATATTGTCTTTTTAAGTAAAGTAAAACAAACAAAAACATTTGAAAAACTGGAATGACGGGTTAAACTACAGGAGCAAACAAAATGTAATTATTTTAGAAAATTGGACACAGGAATTTAATAGATTATTCCTTTTAATGGAGTGTTGAGCAGGTTGAGAAGATTCAGTGGAAAAGTGTCGAATACCCTCTGAAATATGGATGCATGAATTCCCGAAAAATATTAATATAATTCCCGATATAATGTTAAAATAAACATTATTTTTAATTATTTTACAATCCAAAATATTGTGTTTGCAATGATGGCAATTTAAATGCTGAATCTTTTTCATGTATTTTATTAATTTTAAAAAAATGGTTTTTAAATAATTACAAATAGCTAAAAGTATAATTATGGTGAAAAATTATATCTTCATATCTTAGTCATTGTAAATAAAAAAAGTCAAAATTTCGAAGGTTTTAATAATTTCGACTCAGTTTCAAAAATTTTATATCACTCCTCTTTTGTCTTATGCTCTTCTCGAAATTAAAGTAAACATATCTCGGTTAATTACTTTTAAAGAATGATTAAAAACATTTTAAAATTATATTATACTAAAATGCAGAAGGATCGTCTTCATACATACGAAAAAACATGAAGTTGCAATATCTATAATTTTAGAAGAAAATAGATGAATTGAACATTTGTGCTAAAATAACGCTATGATACCATTGAACTGGTCTGAATTGGGAAAATGTATGTAATCAATAAATAAATCTTATCTAAGTATTAGAATAACACGGCTTCAATGTCCGACAATTTGACGAAATCATGAACTTGAAATTAAACAATCTAACTTAAATTAAACATAACCAATATCTTCGGCGAACTAGAAGGTAAAAAAAGACAACTAGAATACAATAAGAACTCTGAGGGCAATTTTGAAATTTCTTTTTGAATACATTTAGAGCTAAATTCTTCAAATCCTGTTATTTTATTTAGTTTAAGTATTTTAAATTATGATGATTTATTTTATTTTAAATCACAGAAATATAATTCTTCTCTGAATTTGAATTTCAACTCAGAGGTATTTTCTTTTATTTAATTATACCACAAGTTTTTGTTTCAGAAATGGTTGTTCCAGAAATGTTTTTTTAGCTATAGTAAAGTCTGTATTAGAAATAGAGTATTTCATCATTCGTTAGATAGAAAAATATAAAGTATTGAACAAAAGGGGAATATGCCATGCATTAGAAAATTATATTTTAGTATAGAAATGGAAATTTATGTTAAGTAAATCTTTAAAAGGTACTAGCAGGTAGAACTATTATTACATATTGCCTTTTGTTTAATTAAGATTTTAAGTGGCCGTATTTCCAGCATGCTATTTGGTTCGAATTTTTAATTTTTTTTAACTTTATGAATCATAATTTATATAAATATTTTCACTTTTTTAAGACAATTTACTCACTTCAAAAGAAAGGCTCGTACTTCAAAGTACTTCATTCGTACTTCAAAAGAAAGGCTAGTGACTTTTAGAAATAGTAATCAAGCAAGAAATTTTCCTCGCGAGAGGGCCTATAAAACTCGGAAATGTAGCAAAGAAAACCAACTTCAATTTATTCCTGCCCCGTAAACACCAGCTTGGTCTTTACCTTTCAGAGTTACTATTATCCGACACGACAAGTTAATACTGATATGCAGCTGTTGACAATTTATTACTTTTTTCAAGAATTTCATCTCACAGTAATACCACAAACTTAAATTAAGAAATAAAAGAAAGTGAGTTTTCCTTTTTCTTTTCTCAAAAGTATAACTTATCCCACGCAATCGGAATACAACATTTCCGAACGTTCAGTCTGTTATTTTTGGGCGGAAAATTGACAGAAAACGTAATTGCGTGATTTGGTATAAGATAGTATTCTGCAGGCAGTAAAAATACGTCCATTATGCAGTATCCAGCGGACAAGAAGACGAGGTCTGGGATATTTACTATCCACCTGAATATTTTATCTATATTTGTTTTCCTGTTAGAGATGTGGAGGTTTAATTCATCAGGTACGTGAGGTTAACGCCCTGTTTAGGATTAAACAATATTTCATAATGCCTCTAAGCTAAAAAAATGATTTATGTTATTGTTATCGAACAAGATTTATTATTATTGTTGTTTACCCTCATATTCGGTTTTGCTTTGGGTTCGATCTTAAGGGAAAATATATGAAGGTTTTTTGATGCTTGAAGAATGTTAAGTGCATCCTTTTGTGGTTTCAAAAACATTCTGGTCTTCAAGAAAATTTAAATTCCCATTCAAATACTTTTTAATAATAATCAAAAGTTAAAAATTAATTGTTGGGTATAAAAACTGGCTATTCGGGACCATAATGTAAAATTATTTCGATTAAAATACATTTGGATGGTGAAAAATCTGTTGTTCTTAAAACTTCAGAACCTGGAATATCATTTTTTTTTTGTTTTAAAATATTCAAAAACTCTGACAAATTTCTATTTAAAAATATTTTTATTGTATTATATCCATGTTTTACAAGATGAAAGATGAAAGAAAAAAAGTTTTTAATACTGTTTTATAATATAGAATTTATTGGTTAAAATAAAATTATATATGATTAAAAAAATCATCTTATTAATTAATCAGCTCATGTTTTCAAAAATCATTTTTATTAGATTTATTTTAAAGCGTTGATGTAAAATAACCTAAATTATTTTTATGAATTTTCTAATACATTCATTTTCTGTTTACTCCCACTCCTCTTTATCAAAAGTTATTTTTTTCAAATCTCTCGAATCCATATTACTAAAATGTTATAGAATTTATTCCAAATCAATATATAATACTATAAAAAGAATTATTCGTGTTACGTAGCAATTAAAATGTCAATGGAATTATGAAACTATGAAAGGACTCATTCATTTTACTGAATTTCCAAAATATTTCTTGGCTACTCTAATCCACTAATAAAAAGGAAAAAAAAAAAATGGAATTATATCGTTTTTTTGTATGAAATTCCAACAAGAAATAAAGTTGTTTCGTTTCTATAAGATAAAAAGAAACGTTTCATTTTAAACAGCTTTTTCTTTTAATATCTAGGATCCTTCTATTACATAAAACGAAAGAATATTCTAGTTTTTTACCCTAAAGATATGAGAAAAGAATATTGGATTATATAAAATGAAGTATATAAACCTTGAAATGTTGCTTAGTTGTCTAAGTTAAGCTCTATTGTGGGTATTCAAAACGAATTTTATGAATTTTTTCTTTTTCTTCGTTTTAAATAGTGGTATGAGATGGATGCGATATCTATACTTTGTTGTGAGCGAATGTTCTACAAGGATCATTACTCAGTACCGTCTTTTAAAATATTAATTAGCTAGTCTCACTTACAGAAATATTCCTAATTAACTCACATAGTGTTTGCCTTTTTTTGTATGTTTATCTTTTTTAAGAATATGTGATTAATTTTTTGAATATTACTAACTATCCGCCTTTGGCGACCAGCCGGTTCGCCAGTATTACCGCCCGCTACAATTTTCAATTAAATATTTTAAGTAACTGGTCTCTTAAAGGATTCTCAAACAAAACATTTTTAATCTTCAAATTTTGATAGTCACACCAAACTTATACTGTTTAGATCGTTTCGTTCAATTTACTATATATATTTTGCTAATTTGTTGCCATTTCCGGCAAAACTTCAACTTTAATTTAAAATGTAAATGACGAAATTGCAATTAATATTATGATATTTTTTTAAAAAAAAACCAAGCGTTTTATTTTATTTATCATCTTTATTGTTATTTATTAATAATTATTATTATTATTGAATGTGAGTATTGCAAACAGAATCGCTCGGTATTTAAGTCTTATGTTAACTACAAAATATTTTTCATAATTTATGTAATATCTCAAACAATAATTCAACAAAATTTTTTGAGATTCAGCATAAATTCAGTTTTTAGTTTTGCTTTCAAAAGGATTGAAAAGAAATCAATAATAAAATTTTGTTCCGGCCTATAAATATATTTCAAAAATTATGAAGTCTAAATTTAATGCAGTAAGGTATCATATTCAAAGAAATATTCTGGACACACCAAATTTTAAATAAATGAATGAATGTTTCTATTTTCCACGATCAACTAAGACTTATTTATGAAGTTTTGAATGTTTAAAATTTAGAAAAACTCAACATTTTCATAATCTTAGGCCAATTAATCTTGAGAAACCTGCGCGCTGATTGGCGTATTTTCATTGAAGCGATCGATGAAAAATTTTAAAATTATCCTTTTTTTTATTGAATAGTGATATTCAAATTTTCATAAATCAGTCAGTTTAAGTGATTGGAAATTAACTCTTAAAAGTCAATGATTTAGTTGATTGGAAATTAACTCTATGACCACCATAAAATCTGTGCTTTCTCTTGCGGTGTATGCATTCTCCTTAATATCCGCTCGAATGAAACATCACATGCAAAAGTACTACATAGAGCAAACACATCAAAAGTAAACATAACATTTCAATAGTTACCAAAAACAAAAGAGAGAAAAATGCAATTAATAAGCAGACGATATTTAGAAAAGTACAGATATTTAGACTGGAAAATGAAATTATCTGAAATTAACCAAACGCGCAGACGATATTTACAAAAGTAAAAATATTCAAACCTGAAAAGGAAAATATATGAGTTATTCCATCAATAAATGCTATAAGTTTGTTTATATCTTCATTATTTTATGAATCATTAAACATCAAAATAGGTCCGGGACTAAATAAACACCCTGTGTAGAGAGTATAAAAGATCATAAAAGAATTTTTCTTGAATTTATTTTTTAGAAAAAATAATATTTCATATTTGTTTCATTTCCTACAGACGCGTGCTGAAAATTATATTTTTGCAGACTTCCTTTCCAAAAAGATTTAATTTATTTTTAATTGGAGCTTTAATCAATGCGATGGCAACACTTTGAGAAAAGCCAATTTTTTCCCTTAAATGCAAAACGTGCTTAATTTTAATTTTTATTTTATACGAAAAAAATTATTGAAAAACATAGTTAAAATATTTATTTAAACATTCATTAAAAATAGAAATTTAATTTTAAGATTAAAACATTAGTATCATTTAAAAGATAAATTTTTGATCTTTAACTTGATGTAAAAATCTTTTTTGCGGTAATATTTTTGGCAGTTATAGCAGAAACACGTCAAAATTTCGCTTACTTTTTAAATAAATAGAATTCTAGTTAAAAATTCGAAAAAATAACCCCCAGGTGCACATTCTCGGCCTCCAAGGTATATACGTGCCAAATTCGGTAGGTGTAGGTTGAATGGTCTGGCCTGTAGAGCGCCAACACACACACACACACACACACACACACACACACACACACACGCACACGCACGCACACACACACACACACACACACACACACACACACACACACACACACATACACACACATTGGGCTTTATTATAAGTATAGATGAAAATTAATGGCAGTAGGACAATCAGCCGAAAATGATTCGAGATAAGTTATTTTCTCTATCGCCACAAACTCTATTTTGATTTTTTTTAAAATCAAAATAATCAACTTCTGATTCTTCTATCAACATATTTCTTTTCCTATGGTTTTCCTTATTTATTTCCATACTTAATGTCAAACGAAATGAAATAATTATTGCCAACTTTTATATGTGAAAAGTAATTTTATGTAAAGTACATAGCAGAATTCAAAAAAATTTCGCTTATAAATACTCTTTATTATTGAAATGGAACACTATCGCTTTCTTATAAATAAAATCGGTACTTTTGATCTAATTAATTGATTCTAAATACAAAAAATTAGAGGATATTTATTGAAGAAGCCTGTTCTCCTTTATTCTATAATGATAACTTTGAAAGGTTAAACGACATTTGGACGATGAAAATATCAATGATTGATAACACTCACCGTTTTTCTAAAGAATAAAATACGAAAATTAAAGTTTTCTTGCAATGATGATACCTTACAATCCAAGATATACATTACTTAGAAATTTATCTTGCCTGAATAAAAGAACGAACAATGACACTACCAAAAATTTTCATTTGTGTTCTTCTGAATACAGTTTTAACTAAAGTGATATTTTCCATCTATAAAAAGAGGGAAAATGTTTTTCATCTTCTTCTTTGTAGTATCTTGCTCTAATAACCTGCTGTCCAGTATGCTAAGGCCTTACGAGTATGCCCTATAATCACAGTTCATTATTATTCCATTTGACCTTATAAAATCATCGGAGAATGTCTGTTAATAGAGCATCGAAATGAAATTCTGCATCGAAATGAAAATCTTATGTTCACTTAAATATGTGCTTATATAAATAATTAGCACAAAATTATTTCAAAAATATGAAGCATCCACTTCTGAATTAAATTTTAAATCCGGACTTAACGATTCAATAAATGATTAATTTACAAAAAAGTTTTTAAACATGGTATCTTTTCACTTCTTAGTTATAGATTAAGATTTCAGTTTCTTTTTTCTCTCAAATAATGAGGACTAAAATTTATGTAAAAACATTTTCTTTTATTTCTCGATGTCCTCATTTCACTTATTCTAATTATTTATTTATTTTTCTTTATCAGCGACATGGTAATTTTTTCTTTATTTTGTTCACGGTTATTTTAGACAAAACCCACCTCTGATTTTATTAATAAACACTGTGATATATAATCTACTAACCTTGAACTGTTTTTTATAAGCGCGGAAGCTGTAAAGTAACTAACGAAGGCAGCTAGGATGCCCTTTGACTAAGATGATAAAAACTGTTTTATGACCTATAAAACATTTCCTTTTTTGTCTCATCATGATACTTTACAAGTTTACTTCGGACTTTATTAGATTCTTTACTTGATTATGTTCGGAATTTCATCGCTTAACTTTTCCGTTCCAAAGGTAGTTGAATGTTTATTATCAATAAATAAATTTGCTACGGTCTGAGATTTATTGGAAATTTATATGAATCTAGACTATGAAATTGACACTCGGTTAAAAATACACAATGGTTGTGATCCAGGTTACAGTAAAATAAGATAATCTTCAAGTATTCTGTTAATAAAATCTTGAATGTAGATAGAAAATTTATTAATTCATATTTCCATATATAGCCATTCGGAGTGGTCTTCCGAACACTCCGAATCTATACCCACATCTATATTCTCTAATACTGATGTAATCACCCCTTTACCCGCATAAAAAAAATTAGAACTCTGACAAAGTCATAAACATCACAAATATTCAGTTTTTGCGCTCGGATTCCTCTCATAGCCGGTTTATTCTTTATAGCGAAAAAAAAAAAAATCAAATATGATTTTTGGTTCCCTTTGTTCAATCGATCTAAACATAAATTTAACAAATAATCATAATTTTGGTTCTAAATATAGCAAAATAGATCACATACTAAATTTTATTTTTCTAAATCATTGTGGTTTTGAGTTTTCACGTATACATGTTTTTGAAAATGTACATCAATAAGAGCCCTTGACGAAGTTCGTTCCAAATTTGATATGTATATCCATATTTTATATGTTAAATCTACTTACCAAATTTCACCCATCTAGTTCTCTTCATTTGTAGTTACCGAGTTAACTTACATTTGGACAATCTGACAAACTTGCTGCACGATTAAGTATTTCTCTGTATACTTCCTATACAAGAATGCAGATAAACCAAGGAAGTTATTATGTATTGCAAATTGTCGTATTTATCTTTGCTAATGTTGATGCAACTGTAGATTCATTTGGGACTTTTATAAACAGAAACAAGGACTCTCTGAAGACTTTTGTTGGAGCAAAACCTGATAGCCTTTAAAATATTGGAAAGAGCCTTCTTACCGTTGCGAGGCTTTTATGTTTCTGAAGATAACAGTTAATTACTGTTATCTTCAGAAACATAAAAGCCTCGCAACGGTAAGAATGTGCTTTCAAATAATTTAAAGGCTATCAAGTTTTGCTCCAACAAAAGTCTTCAGAGAGTCCTTATTTCAACAATTCATCTAATATTTTCTGTTCAATGTTTAATAAAAACCAGTAATTCGTATATAATTTCATTTATTTTAATTTTCTTGTGCTTCTTTAGAGAATATACGTCTGACTATTTGACAGAATTATGGACATGTAGTTATATCTAAATGATATAATATATTCTAAATATAAGCAATATTCTCGATGAACTAGCTGGCCACCCAAATCGATTAGTACTTAATAATTTCCTTTAATTTTAGTTTCTTATATCTATGAGTATCCGTAGAAAATTCTATTCCATAATTTAAATTTAATAAAAAAAAGTATATATGTTCATAAAGAAAATATACTTCAATTTTCTAAAAAGCCTAATGAGACTATGTATCTTAAGACAATTACATTTTCACCAAAATCATATTAATTTGGTTAATATCCATTAAAAGGGTTTTTGTTAGAGATTTAAAACATAATGGGGTTCGTAAGCTGTTTTTCATTCCTTTCTGCCAGTTTAAAATAGAATCCAATTAACTAAAAATTTATAAATTTTATAATTCTATTTAATTTAAAGTGCGGAGTATTTGATTTCAAATGCGAGATTCATCCCAGTTTAAATCAAATATCAATCGACATGAACTAGACCTCACTTAAAGCAAATATATTTTCCATTTGATAGAAATGCCTTCAGATCTCCATCATTACCGCCTAATTAATGGAATCCCAAGCAGGAAATTAAATGAACTCAATGCAAAACTCAAATATTATCCTTGAATGATTACGATATCCATTCAGAAAGTACATCCATTTTCTTGTATTTTCAAGGGAGTTTGAGCACGGCAATGTGATATCACTATTCTATTGATTTTTGGATAAACAGCTCTTGGGAACAACTGTTATTGTTTATTGAAAGAAACTGCTATTTTTTAAAACAAACATTTGGTATCTGGTAACTCGGAAATTATTTGATATTTGATAGCAAATCCAAGACCAATGCCACTATGATCAAAATTAATATAAGATCAATGATAATGACATTAATATCAAAGTTAATAATAACGTTAAGATCAAAAATAAAATTTTAATAAGATAAACCTAATTAAACAATAATTTAAACAAAGGGCTTCCAAATAATGTTAGTATACATAGAGGAAATAAAAATTCTGCAAATGCAATTCTAATTAATATAAATTACAGTCGTTTCTCTTTGAGTTTCCATTCCTGAAATTATCAAGTTTGTAGTTAGCTATACAGACATTATTGTACTGTTAAAAGACAATAATTGTCTATATCTTCCGAATCATGAGCTGTCTAGCTCCAATGTATTTTCCTAACTTACGTTACAAATCCTACAAATAGAATAAGAAACCGTATTATTTTTACCCTATCGATGACATAGAGATAAAATTGGACAAGGCAATTGAGAAATATTGCGTCTTTTCACTGATATATTTTGATTAATAATTTTAAAAAATTAAATCTGTTTAAAATACTAGATAACGAAGTTCTACTACATTAAAATAACTATTTTACGTTTGAATTTATTAATTTTTTTGCTCATTTTGTAGGATTAAAGTGCACTATTTTATTTTCCATTTTGTGAAATTGTTATTCTGCAAGTACTTGTAAACCGCCGGCCTCCTGGTTTAGGGGTAGCGAGTCGGCGTCCCGGGGTCGGGCATGGTTATTCTTCTTCTGTGTTCTATTTCTGAGGTGGGTGAATGTGGCCCCTTTTTAAAAGGGGTTGTGAAGGCGAATGTGAGGTATGAAATAACTATGTCGTAATCTTGGCCCTAGTTGGTTTTTTTTTTAAAACAAGAGACGTTCAATCGGGTTAAATCGATGACAGTTAACTGTCAGTGGGCTCATAAAGTGCCATAAGTCACAACACAACTTGTAAATACCAGGGAGAAAAAAAACTAATTTAAAAAACAAGGAATTACCATTTTCTGGGTAAAATACAAAATGGAACATGCAAGGCATTATAGGAGAAGGAAATTCATGTCTTTTGATTTGTATCATGATTAATAATTGAAAATAATAAATGCGCATTAATTCTTAAAAAAAAGAAAACATTGTAGTTATTACTTATAATTATTTTTCATCAATAATTGATCATATATTTAAAATTTCAGATGAAAATTAAGATAACAGTGAAATGAATCATTTCGCAAAAATAGAAAATTTCGGTCAAAATTAATTGAAATTTCAGTTCCATATCCATATATGAAGCTGAAAAAGATTTGAAAGTTTTGGTGGCAATTTGAAATTGGGGAAAGATTCAAGGAATCAGGTTATTAGCTGCTACCAACAAACATATAACACCATCCTGATGCCTTTATTTTAAAGTCTTTATTTTTTTCTCTTGTATTTGCATATATTTCATATTATAATAATCTTACCTTTCTAGTGAATTTATTGATAAAGATAATCAAATTTTCTTTGTATATGTACCGATAAGTTTCATTAAAATTTACCACGTTATGTAGATGAATCTGGTGCATGATAAATCCGTCAGAGCTAAACATCCTTCCACCCTGGTGTGGAGCGCAAGCTAGAAGAAGGGATGGGAGACAACACAGGTGTCGTCTTCATCATATGAATGCGGTGCAAAATTACGAAGTCCATTATAAAAGACTTTGTGTTGCTTCAAAACGGAGCGTTAACCCTCCAGCTGTTTATCCCGTTCGCAATCAGTTAATTTTTTATTGCATCCCTCTTTTTTCGCAGTTTAGAGTATTTATTTTCGCAATTAAAGATTTTTATTATATATTATTATCATGTAACATATAGTATCAACTCACTTTGTTGAAAAAATATTTGAACTTATTTGCAAACAACGCATCTAAATGATAATTTAAAAAAATTACGCTGTCAGAGGGTTAATATAACTAAGGTTGTAGGATCTACTAAAAAATTTGATAATAATTATTAATAGAAGTTTATTATTGATAGATGAAAATAATTATTTTCCTTCTGGATAAAAAAGAAATTAATTTTTAAAATAAAAATAACTTTAGTTATAATTTTATACTATAAAAAGTAGAAATATGACAAAAAGCACAATTATTTTTTAAAGTAACGTTAAAAAGGCATGCAGTTTTCGTCTATAACAAGAAGATTTTATCTTTAGTTATACTGGATATTAAAAAGAGAGTTTTACCGACTATTTGTACCCGAAGGGGTGACAAAAACTCGAGAAAGAGAATCAAAAATTAAATTTCCACTACACTTCAGATCCGAGATAAAATTATCCAGCTTTATCTGAGATTCTCGATCGAAGTCAAAATTTGATTTAAATTGAACCAACCATCTGTCCACACAGAAGGAATTTATTCCGCGTTGCGACCTATCGGTTTTACTGCCCACGAAGCGCTTATCTTGTAAATATTTATGACCACGAGGCGAATTCCCCTATCGGAGAAAGAATATTTAAAATTCGGTAGCTATTTTCTGCAGTATCGCGCCTCTGACTTTTCCTGTAAACTAGAAACGCATGCAAAAGACGAATCAATTTGCATGTTTGCTTAAAATAGTATTGACTGCAGAGCACTCACTATTGTAAAGTTTGAGGCAAATTTCCATTTGCAATTCCGGAGTAAGAGTCTCTTTTGTTTCTCTTTGATGGAGTGGAGCATTTCCACTTTTTTTGACAGTTTTTCTCTTTATTAATACTCAAAGTAGAGAAGGAATTTCTTAAGAAAGGATCACGGTTATTATTTACCCGTGAATATATGCGATCTAGTTTCAGATTAGTAGGATTTCTAAGTACACTTTAAATAGGTTTTATACATTTGTGAAGAAAGAAGGCTGCAATATCTAATATCTTAATAAAAGAAACTAACTTTGTTTATGTTATTATTGCTCTAAAGTTGACTTGAAATTTAAAATGAATTTTCATATTCAAGTTATTTTCATAATTATTACCTACAGTATTTAAGTTGAGGTTAAAAAAATTTTTAGATATAATTAATGTATTATTCAACAAAAATTATGATTTTTAAGATTTTATAAGACTAGAAAACACTTTCTTAGAAGTGAAAACTTATTATACGTAAAATGAATGCAATATTATGAGCTAATAAACACAGAAGCTGTGTATGTCAGTATTCGAATAATGTTTTATTCTTTAGAACGTGACGTTTAAATGTGAAGATCAGATGATGACTTGAAGTAGGATGTATTTAAAATTTGAGAATAAATCAAAAAGTATCTGCAATTAGTTTTCATATTTTATTACAATAAAAGTAGAAAATTGAAAATGATATTATTTAACTATATAGTTATTTGTTTTACAATGTTGTGGTCCATCGCAGTATAGACATTCTGATATCTTCAGAAAAGACGGTTTTCAATAGACCTAATTTATAGCTTTTGAAAAGTTATAATAATCTGTCTTTTGTAAGTTATATTTTGTTTTCTTTATATATTAGTGGTGATAATTTTTTATAACTTCGCCAAATTTTATTAAATTCAAACATAATAAACATAGATTAGCATAAAAAAATTAAAAAAATTTAAACATCAAATGTATATAAATGCAGGATGTCAAATTAAAATTTAAAAAATGGAGCGCGGAATTTTTTGAAATGTAATTTAAATTGTATCAATAACATTAAAGCAACAATTTTATGTAAAAATATCTATATTTGATTAAAAACATCACGTTACGTTTTTAACATCGAGCTACTCAGTTGTTTCAATTTTAAAGGAAATTTTCTTAGATGTTTTGCCGTCTGACTTTTTCTGATTTCTGACGTTCCAGCAGATCTTGAATAGCAAGATTAAAATGAGTTTAATCCCGCCATCTCACTGCAGGTTCCTCTGGTTTGTGTTTATTACGACTTTTTTTCGTTCACATTAATCACGCAAAGAAGAAGATCTGAGTCCTTTTAAAATGGGCTGTATAGTATGCGCATTTATACACACAAAAAAGGAAAAAAAAAAACTTGGAAAATTATGATATAACTGATTCCTTACTTAAGAGTGACGTTATACCTTGTAACAGTTGGGCATCTAATAGTTGTCAAATAGATATAGGTCTGTCTGAATTGTAATAGAAAGACATTTTAGTTTAGCAATTTATTATATAATTATTCCTGTGCTTAAAGCTTAACATTTTTCTCTTCCAAATAATTTGTTAAAGTATTTTTATATTTATAAATCTTACGTGCATAATATTGTACTTATTAAGTACACTGAAAGTTCGATTACTTCAATAGGATTCATCAGTTTCACTATGTTACTGCCCGCATATTAAATGTTGAATCTTTCATTTGTACAGGTTTGTTAAAAAACTGCTCTAAGCATAGTGTTACGAATTTTACCGGAGTTCGTTTGGATAGGGGAAGTTATATGGTGTGGAGAACGCTCAATCAGCAGGCGGCAGTAGAAAAAGAAACAGCGACGTTTATTTACACGAAGACACACAGGACAGCACAAAAATGACAACTATATACAGCATAGAAGACGATTATCTTCAGCCGTGTCGTGTAGCATACAACAGCATACACAGCAGCATACAACAAGAATATGCTGGCAGACAGTAGCGCACAGCATAGTTCAACACTAGCTTGACTCCGTCGCTGCTCTGATAATCCCTGGAGGACCAGTTCTTCACCGTCGATTCCGACTCCTCTTCTCTGCCGCTTCCGACTACTCCGATTCCAACTACGACTACGACTACTACTACTCTGACTTCGACGACTACGCTCTGGCAGCTGCAGACCCTTTTATAGGTCTCAGGAGGCGGGGCTAGAAGCCTCTCAACCAATCAGAAACGTTCGAGGCGTATCTCGGTTCCTACTGAACGGATCGGGAAAATTCTCGATGTTTCAGGTATAATCTATTTTGGCGCCAAAGTCGCCAAATTCGTCGCCATGTCGCCAAATGGTCGCCAAGCTCTGGGACTGTCCCGGACTCTGTTCATTACCGATGACTTTAAAACAGTCTTTCTGATGATGGAACAAACTATGCTGGGAAGGGTTTGTAACAATAGTCTAATCAAATTCCCTCCTTCGCGATTTCATAATTATTAAAAGTTTGTAATCTATATTCATGTAAAGAACTTATTTTAATTCGAAAGTTTTATATAATACAGAGTGCTTCCACATTGGCCGAAATAATTGATTTTGCCGGATTTACTAAGTTTTAGAATGCTTATTTTTCAGACTTTTTGTCTCATGGAATTGCATAAAACAATGACAGTTTAAGGTTAACAAAGGAAAGACAAATGTTGGAAAATTGTGCTCGGGATGACATTTAGTGCAATGGTAATACACCATTAGTTTTTATATTCATGACATTATTAAAGTACAATAGCATGCCAGTAATGAGAAAATATCTTTCAAAATTTCAGCATAGCTTATTTACGAAGGCTGTCTAAAAAGTATCCAACTTTGAATTTTACTACGTAGGGTAATGATGCTAGAGAGGCGCCACTGTGAACAGTGTAAGAACACAACTTAATTTCTCATGCTTGAATTTGTTCTCCGTATTCCAGTGTGTCAGTCGCTGCTTGCCTGGCTGCTGGGTAAGTTGCTGTTATACGTTTTCGTCGCATTTTTGATTTTGTTTCACGATGACTGAACAGGGTTAAGCAAAGATGCTGCATCAAACTTTGTCAAACGCTTGGGGATTTTCAAAGCGAAACAATGTGAAAGATTCATCAAGTGTTCGGAGACGATGCTGTGGGAGTAACACAAGTGAAGGAGGGGTTTAAGTGATTCAAAAATGGCCGCACGTCGGTGTAGGCGATCACGAATACGCACTGAAAGGATCAACAGTGACAAAAGAGTACTATAAACCAGTTCTATGTTGACTCAGAGACGCAGTTCGACGCAAAAGACCAGACCTATTGTTGATAAATAAGTAGCAGTCACATCATGACAATGTCTGGGCTCATTCGTCACATCTGATCAAAACTTCCTTGATTAAACTGAATTCTAATCGTCTCTTGAACTTCCAAATGTAGCTCCTTGCGACTTCTGGTTGTAAACTGAGGATTCTATATTGGGATGCTGTTTCGAGAGTAGGAAATAGATAATGCAGAACGCGACAAAGAAGATGAACACCATTCCAAAAGAAATTTTTTTGAAGGGTTTTCGGCAGTGGAAGTTACTGTGGCTTACGGTAAAAAACGCAAAGGATCTACTTTGAAGGGCATTAGGGCCCCAATTTCGTCACGTAAATATATTTTCGTGGGATTTTTTTTTTGCTTTTTATTCTTTCGGATACATGGTAATTTATTTCTGATCAATGACGAGGTAGTTTTTTTCCGTTTAATTATTATTATAATTATTAAATTTAAATTTAAGAATAATTTTAATTAGTGTTTTTCCTCCTTTGTGAAAAAAAAAACTCAATGCCAATTATCCAAATACTTGATTTTTAATACAGGAATAATTATAAGTATGAATTTCACAGTTATAAAATATTTAAATTACTATTATTATCTTAAAACGATTTAATAATTTATCACAATTAAAATCCAAAAAATTTAAAAATGGATTTTAATAATGACAAATCACTCAACGATGACAATCACTATATTTATATAGAATAATAAAGAAAGCAATTGATAATTTAATAAATAAGTAAATTCCCTGTTAATAGTCGAAAAGAAAAAGTGGAAAGGTGGTGTTTAGCTCTTAAATACGTAGGAATATTGTCTAAAATTGTAATGATCGCTAAACTTCAAATGAATTCTGAGAAATTACTTTTCAACGAATAAAAGCCTTCATTTCGAAAAAATTATTTTAATAATAAGACAATAATTGCAAAACCTTCCAAGATAACCAGAAGTTGTCAATTTGTAACATTAAACTTATTTATTCAAAATGTATCTCCCTTGGTCATTGTTATAATATTTTTTATAGATAGATTTTAATTTTTTTAATAAAATTTTAGCAAGATTCTGTTTCTTTAATCGAATGTGATCGAGAAAAAATTCTCTTGAAGATTATATGACAATACAATCAATGATGCACCATCAATTATCATTGCCAAATTTTAACAAGATGAAACAAAATGCTTGGTACCCGGTCCAACTTTTTGTTGAAAGATGAAGCATAATTTTTTAAATATAAATAATGCTTTTTTTTTCCAATCTCTCACTTAAAGAAACGTTGCTCTTGCCTGCAATCATTATTTATCAAAATATTCAAGACATCAAAACGGTAATTATCATTTTAATTTTTACGATAATTACCATTCTACTTCTTCTATGCAGTTAAATCGATGATTATTGCATAATATCTAGAATTATTGAAAGATTGATGATTGAATAGTTAATGATATTGAATAGTTAATAGTTTATTCAGATTATAGTTATATTTACGCTTATTTTTATGTTTGAATATTAAATTATAATTAATGCATTATTTGAAATACATTTATTTTCGCAGAAACAAAGAATAACATATTGATTAAAATTATCTGTAAATATTATTTTATTTTAGATCATTCTGAAATTAAAAAAAGAAACCCATCCATATTTAACTATTTTTGATATAATAATAATCCTTATAATAAACTATCTATAAATTGTTAATTAAAGTTTCATAATTTTCAAATTAAAAAAAATACTAACCATATTTATAATTATTTTTCTTATTATAAATATGGTTATATTCTAATTAAATAAAAATTATATAATAAGTTAATTTTGTCCTAATGCTAATGGAAAACAAACATTTATTTTTGCATAAAAAGAAAAAAACATATTAATTAAAATTATATGTAAATTATTAATTTAATTTTAGTAATTTGGAAAAGAATTAATAGGAAAAAAGGTATAGAATTGGAATATCATTTATTGGAATCGAAATAGGTATTAAATAAGAAAGCTGAATCCACACATCATCGGAATTTTATCAGAAATATCTCATCCTATTATTCTAGATAAATTCAGTTGCATCAATAAAAAAGAGAATAAAAAAAAATGTATTCTAAATTAATTATTTATCAGCTTGAAAAGTCAGTAATATGGGTGAACAGACTAGTCGCATAAGGCGGCTAATTAAAAGTATGTTTAAGATCTTTTGTGAACTTAATGGTACAGCTTACTTATATCTATAGGGAAAAATGTTCCCCTGTATGATAATAAAATATGATGAAAATTACCATGTTCATCGCCATAATGCAAAACAGTTTGGTTTTGCTGGACCACAAAAAACAATTGACATATTGTGCACCCACATCCATAAAAATATTGTTATAATAATTATTAATAAAAACGTTTTTTTTATCAAAGCTATTGAAAATAATTTTTTGATCGATAATGTAATTGAAATAAGTGTCTCTCAATCGTCTTCAAGATCAAAGCAAATAAACAGAGGGTTAGAGCTTATCAAATTCTTGTGGTTTCTTCGATATTACTTTCTTTCTACTAATGACACATTAAAAAGCAAAGTAATATTTTAAAAAAATTATGCCAAAAAGTTTAGCAAAAAAAATCTTATTTTTAAAAGAAATATGAGTAATTACGAAAAAAAAGCAATTTTAAGTAAATTGGTTGATATATTATCTGATGGAAAGGTTGATGAATTTCAAGATTTCATGGCTGATTATGATTAAAAAAAAATTTAGCTATTCATCATCAAAATTCTCAGACGATAGTGATTAGCAATTAATAAAAAAGAAAAGAGTAAGTGACGTAAACACCAGCCTAGTCAACTAAGTTTGCTTAGTAAATCAAATTTTATCTGTTGTAATGCATTTATATGATCATTATGAACATACCTCTGACCTATGGGTAAAGCGGATATATATGGATCGCGAAGTATAAGAAAGAATACACTAACTTTGAGATACACTTGCTCCACATGGTGATAAAGCCAGATATTATAACATGATTAGTTTACACATGTTGTATAAAATTAAAAGAATAAAAATGGCAGTCTCCATTCTAAATTTTGAAATAAGAGTATATTTCAATAAGCAAAAGAAATGCTTAATTATGTATTTTCTGAATGAGTATAATTTTTTTGAAATTGGTACATTTTGTTTAAATGGATGATGAGTGGCTAAAAAATTATTCTTAGTGTTTTATTTCCTTTTTTTCAGTTATTGTGCATTCATGAATAAATACGTCAATCCATTTTACATTACATTAACTCATTAAGTAGAAAAACACGTTTTCGCTTGAAAGTAGGTGAATCGATTTCAATTAAGTAAAATCCCCTCAATGTAAACAGGAAGTAACCGATGGAAGTCAATTAGGATTTTTCAATAATAATTCGTAAACACTCTGAAATACAAAAGTTCCTTTTATATTTATTTACTTGATTGAAAAAAAATAAAGTATTTAGAGCTCAGAAAGTAAATCACAACCCACGTCTAAGTATGATTTCAGTAAACAAGAAATTGAGTTTTGGAGCTGGCAACTTGAATTCCTTTTCCAATTTTTTGATTTTTTTTTAAATAAAATGTTTTAATTTATTTAAGTGATTATCTCCGTTCAAAATTAATATTTCCCCCCATTTCTTGCAAAAAAGTAAAATATATTCATAAAATCTTGTAATGAAATGGAAAATTAATGGAGTTTTTCTGAGAATTGCAAATACTCTCCGTAAGATGAAATTGCGATTTCTGATCATGCTTGTTAAATTAATTCAGAATTATAATTAATTTTGCTTATATTTTCTGGAGGCTGTAACAAAAAATAAAGGGAAGAATATCTAATATACATGGGCGCTAAATTGATTTTTATCATAAGCATATAGTAGATTTTCAATTTTCATATTGCACTAATTATATTGAGGCAAATGTATTGCAGACTCTTGATTTTCTAAAAAAACATTTCATGCTCATAAATATTTAAAGAAGGAAGAATTTTGATTACTCAAAATTAACTTACGAGGACCTTCCCTTTTTTAAATTAATACTTTTTTATGGTTTCCTTTTTTAATCTAAATACGTTAAAAACTTGATTATTTTACAAAATTATGAAATTTTTTAATTTAATATTTTAAAATTTGAACAGGTCTCTTTATGAAACAGAATTTTTTTCCAAAGACTATTCTTTTGGGAAGTTACACTGATTTTTATATTTGCATTTATTCACATACATATGAATGCTATTTTATATCTACAGATGATGTTTTCTCAAATATAGAATATGGTAAAATTTTCTTACGAATAGATAGAAATGGATAGAAATACAGTTTATTTTTTAGTTCATAAACTAGATGGTATATTCCTTACGCTATCTGTAAAATTTTAAGCAAATAATTTGATGAACTTCTAAACTAGAAGATTTTTTCTTTTTATCTCTTTTTAGCCAAATAAGTCCTGTTTTCTAATTTTTAAAAGAACTTTTCACACTTAATTGGTATATTTTTTAACATAGAGGTTTTTCTAATCCTTTTTATGCAAATATTAAAAAAAGTAATTCACCTTGATCACCTTGAAATTTCAGATATCGGTAATAAGGTTTCCGATTCTCTCTTCGAAAATTGTAACCGACGGTGATGTGATATGGTATTTAATATTCTTTTGAAACTACCTATTAGTCTAAAATGAAATATTTAATCCTAATTCTTCATATTTGTTTTGATTATTAATTTATTGATTTTAGTCAGTTCTTTAATTTAAAGGAAGAAGAAATTTTGAATTCACTTTAAGGCGCGTTCTCTATTAAGGAAGAGAAGGTTACAAGACTATAAAGATAGAGTATATTATTCAAAGAACTTATCAAAAGGTTGTTAATGGCAAACGAAATAAGGTTAAACAAAGACAACAAGCTGACCAACCAGAAAGCTGAAATTTTAACTTTGGTCTTTGAACGTTTAAACATTTCTACTCCATATTTTTTTTTCTTAAATTCAAAGTACTTTTAGAATAAGGAAGCATTTCAAAAGAGCGTTAAAATCCACCTCAAATGAATAGTGGGAACATTCTTGTAAAAGAGCATAGGGAACTTGGTCTACCAATATTTTAAATAACTAAATCTTCACAATAATTATGTCGAAACTAAACATATTTGTAAATGACTTTTGATAATAAATTCGATTCATTTTTCTTGACTTTTTTAATGATCCATAGGGGTTTGAAAAGGAAATGATACTTCTAATACTACGAGACTGTTTTTTTTTTAAATCTCAAGAATAATTATTAGCAACCATTGTTCTTCTATAAGATAAGTGAGTTAATATTGATAGACATTTGAGTTATTGTTGTAAATTTTCACAATTTCTATGAAATGGATTAAAATTTAATAATAAATTAGATGAAGCATTAAAAAAATTAAAAAAAGTAAGTAACAACGAATTTAATCATTTAAAAAATCATTAAATAAATACAATTAAATATCAGCAAAATACATAATTAAATAATCTAAAGCATTTAAGACATAGTTTAATACATATATATAATATCTTATTGTACTTTGTTTATATATTCTATAAGAGAAATTAATGAAATAAAATAAGATAGCAAAAACTTGCAGACGTTACAAAAAAGCAAGAAATATAAGCGATTAAATGCAGCAGCAGCAATTTAAGTTCAAACAACTTCAGATGATTGAACGTTAAAAATGGGAAGAATGGCGAAAATCAGACTTAAAAATATTTTATTTTAAAACTGTCAGCTTGTGGAATTTTTTTTTATCGTAACTAAATAAGAATAATTGACAAGATATTTTTTGTATTTTAATAATGTACAAAAATGCGTTGTACAATCCATCAAAAAAGTATTCCGAAAATTCTTACTTTTCCTAATCTATAAAATTGGGAAATATAACATTGAACACGGAAATACATTCTCTTCAAAAATAAGCAAATTTATTCACGTAAAGTACGTTCTATATATTTATATTTAAATTGCAAGATTTTGCAATTTCAACTCTACTTTTTTGTCTTTTAATCTATTCTGAGTAATAAAAAAATTCCCAAATATGAAATTTTAGCCAAATCGACTCGAAATAAAGAGGTATATACAAGAAAAGGATTTAGAGCTTATTTCTATATAATCAAAAGTAGCAGATAGTTTCTGTCAATCAAATTTTCATTTTCAACGTCAATATGGTAACTTCCTTTTTTTCTATTCAGTAATTTTACGTAAAATCAAAATCAAAATTAGTTTCCTCGCTGATTATGCTTTAATCTTTCTTATTTGTATTGAGCAATATTTCTGTATCTTTTTGAATTGGCTCCACCTGTTTCCAGTCATTAGTCCTATAGTGCTTACATTTAGTGTCACTTAACCTTATTTTGAATAAAAGAAAAGTAGAAACCAGAGTTCGGAACAAGTTTTAGTTTTTCTTCCAGCAGAGACCACGGCCTCTTTTGAAATACGACAGCCTCGCATTAACAGATCCCCCATATAGGGATACCCAATAAGAAGACGTAAGAAGGAGAGAGTAAAAAAGGACTCTCAACACGAAACATCCATTAGTGTTTAGTTGCTGCGATTCTGCATTAATGTGGTATAAATAAAAAAAGATTAGTATCAATTCTTTCACTTCGCTTCAAAATTAAATTATGGCAAAGAATGAGATTTTTTTTTTCTGGAGAAAATGCATTGTAGGTGTTAGATCTTTCTTTTTTGTTGTGAATAACACGCTTAGTTCTGTAACTCTTTTTGATTTAATCTGGCTAAATAAAATGTAATTTTTTTGCATTGGATGGATGAATAACCCAAAAAATTCAATATATAAGAATAAATTATGACAATTGTAGGAATATAATATTGTCTTATTGTTTAATGAACTGAAATTTGTAATTTTTTTATTAATTTTAATTTTTTATGGAAATTTTAATGTGATATATTAAGATTATTACAGCAATTGAAAATTTTCATTTGCGTGTAAAGTAAGTCCATAATTTTGAAATCATTTTTGAAATTTCTATGTTATATAATTATACATAGTCTAATGCAAAAAAGGTAACTAACCAGATAATTAGATAAGAACACCATAGTATTATATTAAAAGACAACTTGTTTAGTAATATATAAATCATTTTGGGGATTTAGAGTGAGTAAAGAGGAAAAATTATATTTTAGATTTATTGCGAAGGAAACTAACTAATGCAATACTATATAACTAAATAGTCATAAATTTTTATTAGTTTGAATTAAAAAGAAATTAGAAAAGGAATGTTTTCCCATATTTTTTTGGAATCTTTTCTCAGTTTTATAAAAATCTACTTAACCATTGCTAATCGTGAAAATGTGAATATATATATATATATATATATATATATATATATAGCATTATTTTGGTAGAGACAGAATGCAGGCTCAAAGACGTTGAAGAGACATGTTATATTTTTAAATTAATTTTAATATCCATTTCGTGAAAGCAATTTATTTACAAGCAGACGCAGCGCGACACAGAAGCAGAAGTAAGAAGAAAGAAGCTCGAAACAAATGATCACTACTCTTATATAACATAGAATTTCCGGCCACGTGCCGATAGAATACATATGTTGACCTTGAGAAGGGCAACGAAAATATCACTGTCATTTGATACGTTGTTCTGATGGCGAGTTAGTTTTACAGAGGAATTAATTAAACCGAAAGTGGAATTCGATCACGAATTAAGAGAAA
>JAPMOR010052279.1:0-12444 GCA_026543865.1 Argiope aurantia | reverse complement strand
TTAAGTTTTAATTATTTCCTCGAATATTACTAAACACTCATTTAAAATGACCCGCTAAAAATTTTCTGCTTTTGAAAAATATTTGAAGCACCATTGTCCCTGGAAAGAGAAAAAATATAAAACTCTAACTTTCATGAAAATGAAACGATGATGCATTTTTTACTGAGCATAGTCATCAGAAATTGGCACTTTTGCGAATTACACAACTTATTAAAATGCTTTCTCATACTAACTAGACATATTTACGTTCCTTTGTTGCATTTATTTAAAGTTTAACAACTCTAAAGGAATAGTGTAGGATTGTTAAAAAATTTTAATGTCACACTCAAACTTAATGAACTAACCATTATAATTAAACTCAAAAAATGTAGGAAAATGTCCTTTATACATTCTGTGGATTATTCTAATGATTTTGTCCAGTTACCTTTCCCATAAATAAAAAAAAAACCCTCTAAATTATTCACAATCCTAGAAAGAGAAAAGAAATATATTATTAAATATTGCTTCTCATGGAATCATTATAGAAAGAAAACAACAAATTTCAAAATTTTGTTTATAAACTGCAGAAATTTTAAGCAATTCTTCATGTAAACATCAGTTTTTCACACTTCTGAGTAAAGAATCCTTACATGAAATTAATTAGAATCTTATTTTAAAAATTGTCTTATTTAACACTCATTAAAAAAAAAACTTTTTCCACTGTAGTGGAAATTTCCTTTGGTGCTAATGAGAATGATAAAAAATTCACATATTTTTATTTCATCAATAATTAATTAGCTTTCAAGAAGGCCGCCACAAACCCAGTATTACATAAAGCAAAATTGAGTAGAAATCTTGGAACAGGAAATTAAATTATTTTTCAAATTGTAATTATGGCTTAATATGTTCACCTCCTCCCAAAAAAAGCTTAATAAGCAATGAAAATAACGTCGAAAACAACAAATGATTTATGGATTTTAAATCCCTTCATTATCATTAAGCCAAGAAGCTCGAAAAGTAGCACGAAATAGCAAGCAGATTTATTGATTTTTTGAAAATATTTTCCAAACAAAAGATGTTTTACATCCATAAATAAATAATTTTTTACATAAACAGGAAACAAATCGAACTAGCATTCTTTTATAAATTAAATGGTATATATTTTCACACTTTCCTACATGTTTAAATTTGCATGGATTAAGAACATATTAATAAACAATAGAATCATTTTATTATTATATAAAATAATGTTATTATTATATTAATGACAAAAAACACTGCTTTATTCTCATAATATATATAACTATAGGTGCACAATTATCTATATATAATAAATATCTACAACATGTCTAACATAAGAGAATAAGTAAAAAAAAATAAGAAGGGGATATGAAATAAAATGTGATATTTATGATTAAAAAATATCAGCTAAGTTTTATTACTGAAATATAACTTACGGAATGTTAAGTTTTATGTGTAATAAATCAAATAATAATATTCGGGATTACAAGTTGTTCAGATTTTATTTCAAGATTCTACTCGCAATTTCAGAGGTTATATGCTGTTGACCTAGCAATTTCAATATTGGAATTCAGTATCATTTTTTCAATTATCTGTAAATTCTTTTAATTCTCTAATGAATGTTGTTAAGCTTTAATTGGGACTTTATACATCACAAATTATTGCAGAGTTTACAAATTTTGGCAAACGATTAAAACAAGTAAAGGTTTTCAGAAGACATTATTACTCAAATTTAGATTTAAGTAATAATTTTCTAATCTAACAATTCTTCGCGTGAGAATCAATAGACTAGAAAATATTTCTGAATAATGTTTTTAGAAAGACGATCCGAAAAGTGACTTATATTTTAACTTGCTCATATTTTGTTGGGGTTTTAGTTAAATTATGCAATTAAAACATTTACATTATTCTTAAATCTTTATTTTCATTGTATTTGGTGGTCAAATGGCGTAACATCTGACGAAAAAATAACTTTATTATGAGATTGGTCATCTGAAGATCTAAAGGTATTTTATTTTTTGAAGAATATTTGTAATGTTGCTAGTGTACATGCTCCTCGATCATTTAATCTTCTTCATTGCGGGAATTTGGAAATTTCTCAAATTTTTCTTGGAATTATTTTGTTATTGATAAATCCAAAAACTGGGAAATTAGTGAAGTAAAACCCAGAAATACAGTGAATATATTAATTTTGCTATTCAATGTATCTATGTTATATCACATGAAAATAATTTTTAGATTACTGATTATAAATATTATAGTCTCCATTTTTTAACAAAAAAAATTCTACTTTATTCAAAACACGTTTTAACTTATTAGTAGCACAAATGATTTTGTTTCTTGAATCTTAGTAAAGATCCTGAGATGATTGTGGGTGCTTATGTAATATAATATATAAACAAGAGAACGGATTTAAATTTTTTTCCACTCTATATGATTGAACAGGGCATCTTATGAAGCAATATTTTAACAAAGATAATGGTACAAAACAATATTGAAACTTTAATCCTAACATATTCTTTTAATCGTCATTCATCTCAGAATTCAACAATGATTTGAAGATTTCAAATAAAAGATTTTTTTTCAAGATTGCACTATATATTACATACGTATATTTATTTTTATGATACAAAGTATAATTAGGACATTTGCATTAATAGTTTCATGCTTTAACACAGAAAAAATTACTTTTTAGAATAGATTGTAAACACAAAATCATAAACAATTAATCAAATCTAGAAAGTGTTGATAGTTTAAGGCAGAATCATCAGTAAGTTATTAACAAAATTACCATTATTACTACATTATCCACTAATGCTTTTGTTGCTATTGGCGATAAGCGAGGATCGAACTCGCAACCTTCTGGTTCGTAGCCGCGTAACATGACCTCAAGACAAAAGAAATTTCTCATGTCTCGTAGCTGTTATCTGGCTTATAAAGCGTCACCACATTACTCCTCCTCCAGTGCGTCGGATGTGAGACGAACGATATTTTTTGTTCTGTTTTTTTGTTGTTATTAGTGGTGATATATTGGCTGTTGCGCCTTATCCATTTTTTTATTGGCTTATTATTTATCAGCTTCATTTATTTATTGGCTGATTATTTATCAGCTTTATTTATTTATTGGCTGATTATTTATCAGCTTCATTTTTTTATCAGCTTTTTTTTCATTTATTTCTGGTAGAGGGAGCCACAACAGTTGTATGAAGTTTTGCGTATTTTCGTTACCGGGTCACCAATGTTGCTATTGGCGATAAGCAAGGATCGAACTCGCAACCTTCTGGTTCGTAGCCGCGTATCATGACCACAAGACAAAATAAATTTCTCATGTCTCGTAGCTGTTATTTGGCTTATAAAGCGTCACCACACTTTCACATCACTGAGATAAAATAAGTCAGTAAGAAATTCTGTAACCAATTTCTTTTTGTTGTGGCAACAGTACAGTAAAATAAACAAAACGCAGATATAAATAGCTGAGATGAATTTTTCATCAATCATTTTATACCATTTTATTTGTTGTAGCTACAACTTAAATTATTGGAAACTGTAATGTAATTTCGAAATAATCACGTAAAAGGTTTCAGAAGTCTAAGCCCATCATAACGATTCTTATTTCAAAAGACGAGATTTAAAGCTTTGAAAATATTTTATGCCACCTGATTTTAACAGATTATTTAAATAAAATATGTAAGAATTGATGACATAACTCGATATATGAGATTTTCTTTATGTTATAATAATGCAGAAATCGAGTGCATTTTGAATATAAAATATTCGCTTTATCGCATCTTTTAAAAATAATTTCATTGATACGTGATGATTTTCATCGACATCTCTCTGCGTACAATTAAACTTTTATTCATAATTATGAATTCAACTTTTATTTTCTAACATTATTATGTAACTTAAAACTTATAATCTCAATAAGGAAAATAAAGTGTTAAAATATCTTGAGAAATAAAAGCTAGACACCATTTTCTCGGAATTATGTTCCCTTTGATCTGATTCAGAATCTATCCCAGACTTATCGGTACTTTTGATTATTCTTTGTGAGTTTTTTTTTCTCCATCAGATGATTTTTACCAACATTTCCACACTTTCTTCCGCTCTCTTCCCCCCCCCAAAAAAAAATATAAACCTTAATTTAAAATTAAGCTCATAATTAGTAAGCGATTATTAAGTATTATCGCGCCGGCGCCGTGGCATAGGGGTAGCGCGTCTACCCCGTGATCTGGGCGTCCTGGGTTCAGGCATGGTTGTTCTTCATCTGTTCTATCTGTGAGATGTGTGAATGTGCCCACCTGTAAAAAGGGATTGTGCAAGCGAATGTGATGCGTGAGTAGCTGAGACGTACAGTTGGTCCTAGCTGGCGCTTCTAAAACTAGAGACGCTTCCTTGGCTTAAAATTGTTGTCCATGTCAAGTGCCATTATAAACAACAAGTATAATCTGTTTAATAAGCGACGGAGCATATTGAAAATTTTCATTTCCCTTTATATATCTTAATGCTATTAAAATTATGCCTGCAAAATATCTATAGAACAATTCATTTTGTGTATGCTAAATATTGCTTAGTTCAAGATGCTTTCAACAATCTTGAAATTTCATTAGAAAATATAGGAACACATTTTGACAATCAGAAATTCTTATATAAATGATGTTTTCAGTTTCAAAGTATGAAAACTAGAGGGCGCTTTCTAGCAATCTTATTCTAGTTATCAAAAATATGATAACTAGAATAATTTTGGTTTAATATGAAACAGCGAATGGGTGTAAAATTTCAACCGAGAAATTAAAGAATCATCCAACTGAAAGAGAGACGGAGTATATGTGGAATTTTTCATTCCCCATTATATATCTTACTACTATTCAAATTATGCTTGCAAAATATCTATAGGACAATTTCATTGGCTAACTGTGCTTGAAGAAGCTGAATCAAGTGACGATTGAAATTGTCGAAATCTTTTCTGCTGTTGGGGGCCGAGAGTTTGCCATGGTTTTGTTTTGCGAAATCTCACAAAAATGGACAGACGACAGTAGATGCCACGGTTAACCTACTTAAGCGTCCTGAGTTTTGAAATGAGGGAAAAAAAACACGAAATTAGTGCAGTGATAGAGTCTGTGGGTGGTTCTTTTGAAATTTTCTTTTACAAAGAAACTATAGTGATTAATTAGTTTTGATATTTCTTTGGAAATCTGGAGGGGGGGGGTTAAAGAACAGCACAACATACATAACAGTCATGCACTTTCAGATGAAGTAAAAATTAGTTAAACCAGACTACTCTCTGGGGATGGTAGCTTTAGCCAACTATTTCAAATACATATATATATACAGAAACTTACTCCCTTGATGCATCTAGTAGTTTTGATATCATCTTTACATATCAAAAGATGATAATTAATGTTATTTTATCTTAATAAATTACAAACTCATAAATATGAGTAAATTATATTATATAGCCGAAACAGAGGTCAACAGATAAACAATGTCATTAAATTATCATTCAAACAATAATAATGGATAATGATTCCTTTAAAGTTTTCTTAGAGCCCAAATAATTATCATTATTTAATTACTATTTTACTATTTTTATTACTATTTTACTATTTTTATTACTATTTTAATTTCAATTTTTTTATTGTGATCAGCTCTTGTTTATTAAATTCAAGGAAGCATAGGTAATTACTTCTTTCTCTCGTAAAGCAGCAGATCTATTTAACAAATTAAGTCATTAAGTTGAAAGGAAGCAACACAAAACTAATTTCCTTCAACTAATTGCAAAGTTCACTTTCAAATAACAGGATTATAAACTTACTTACTCCTTGCTACGCTATTTAATGTCCCATGTGTTTATCGATACCCATTTAAACCTAACTCTCTTAACTACTTCAAACGAAGTTTATGTACTTAGTTTTGGACGCCATTCTTTTACGAATAAACAATATTTTTACTATCAGGCGAATTCTCATACCGTATGAGGAAAGAGAATAAAAGAGATTTTGCTTCAAGTATAAAAGGATTAACTCTTTGCTCCAAAAATATTTCGAGATGCTTTTCTCTATAAAAAAAATCGACCCACACTTGCACTCATGGATGATTCATAAGTGCAAGCGTGAGTTCATGAATGCAATACTCATGGATGATTTGAGCTTTGAGGCAGCTAAGTGACGTGAGAGATCTTAGTGTCATTAAGGGATTAACAAATCTTATAAACATAAAATTTGAAGAAACCTGTTAACTTTTTACTATTTCTTTGTGATTGCAATACTTTTGATCTTTAAAGGAGGATTTAAAAGTCTTTTTCCGAATATAAAATTTTATTAAGCAAAAGCAATTAGAGATAGTGATATTTCTAAATAATGATATAAACACCATATTGGTTATTTTTAAAAGAAATTTTTTTTATATTTTCCTAAGTTTTCCATTTTTAGCTTTGAGGATGTAAAATCCATATTATAGATTTCGTCTTGTGTTTTCAAATATATTTTAGAGAACTTAGCTTTGAATTTTCAATATCATAAATTAGAGCGATGAAGAGTATTTTTAATATAACCCTCTCATTTCTAAGATCATTCGGTAACAGGTATCGCAGAACACAGGAATGCCCATGTTTTCGTCCCTATCCCTCACCCGTCATCATCAAAAATCACAATGACAATCTATGTTCTTAGATTGGTATAAAAATGGGAACTCTAATGAATTGATGGCTATTATTTATTGTATATTCGGGCATCTTTTGAGAGTTCTCTGAAGACCTTTATGCCTCCCTCTCCCAAGTCCATCTGGCTAAGCATCTCAAACGAACAAAGCAAGTTTCTAAGGTAATCAATCAATTCCACTTAAATGAAGAATAATTTCCAATAGTCTGGAGCGTCTGTCGCATTTTCGGTAAACGGTGTTTCTGGCTTTTCAAAATTGATAGGGATAATTTGAAAAGATGAATTCAAATAATATTGTCGGGAAAGCATGAAATCATTGTGGTGTTTATTATTTTCAATTCAGCCGTCAGTAAGTTACTTGGACCATGAACTGAAGAACTATAGAGTCACATACTTTATGTTCTGGACGTTTAACAGATCGCATTCCAAAATTACATCTTTATTTCTTTGAAAAGAAATGATATCTTTGGTTCCATGTAATCAATTACCCTTTTTTCACTTATTCCCGTTTCATTAAAAATGGTTGCTAAATAATAATAAATTGTTAAGCCTTTTAATTTAAACTGTTAGGCTTGCAAACAGTAATCAGTGAATGAATTTTTGACATCATACTAAATGCCATCCATCTCAATTGAATAATATTTTTGAAAAACTCAATACTCTAATCTGAAAGTATTGTGAATGTTGAAAAAACCCATACAATTTATAAATATTTGGCGGGTAATAAAAAAAATGGATGATTTTTATTTCTCTTTATCAGTTTTATATCTAAATTCTGACGTCTACTTTTTCTTAAAAATTAGTAAGGGAATTTTGAATTAGCATTAAATTATATTTTACATCATTGTATTTTATTAATAATTTTCTTAAGGGACTATAAAATATTCTTCTTATTATAGCAATTTATTTTAAGACGAATTAAAAGCTATGAATACAAAATTACTAAAGAGAATTTACAATTCTATTAAATATTCGTGATTTTAAAGACAAAGGCTGTTTTATCACGTCATTTTAATGAACAATATTCAAGAATCAACTGTCTTTGTCATGGATAATTTAGCAAAATTAGAAGTTCAACATTTCAACAGTAAGCTTTCAGATGCTACAATTTATTAATTTAATGGAGAATTTTCTAAATAAGACATATTTAAATCGCATGTATCTTAATGCTTTCCCTCTCCATTAGTTTTATTACTTTAATGGAATACGTCAGCTTAGATAAAGAACATCATCTAAATTAATTTGTTCCGAATAATTTAGTTCATGGAATTGTAGTGTTCGGATGCCCGCCAGCTACAAGAAAATCACAACTTTCGATTTAGTCTCCCACATTTTCTAAAGCTATTGTAATGCTAATAAGAAAAGCTTTCAACAAAATGTATTGCTGAAAAACAATTTCACAATGCTAGCTTACGTAAAAATCTTACTTTTAGGATGCATGTGAGGAAGCGACAGGAATGTATTACGTTTCTATTATTAACTGAATTGATAATAAAATTAAGATGAACAAAAATGTTTTAAGTAACAAATTAAATCATGGATACATTATTTTGAGATATTGCGTTGCAAAAGTGACATTCGTCTATTTACAATTGTGACAGTAGAATTACAATAATTTGTAAACATTTTTAAAAGGTGTTTTAAAGTGCTATAGCCAATATAGAGATGTTCTTTTCTATTTTAGAATAAAACTAATTTTTAAATAGAAAACAGATATGCGTTTATTGCGAAAGTGTAATACAATTAAGAGTGTTTGAGAATTCTTGTTAGCATACGCAAACTTAAAAGAGATGACATCATATACTTTGAATACGTCAATATTTCAAGCGATTACACTTTGTAATTGAAATAAAATTTTCCACATTCAAACGAATGGAATTAAGAAATTTAGCCATTGAAAACTGAAATAAGCCAATTTGAAAATTTTGATCAATTTATTGAATTTTATCAAGTGGATGCTTACATAAAGCAAACCGCTGGTCTGGGAACCAGGATGTGACGAATAACTCAATAATCATAAGATCCAAAGGCCTGTGAGTCTTCAATAAATGATTATTCGTGTAATTCAAGAGTCAATGGGAATCTAGAAATCAAAAGATATGATTTGTAGACGAATTTTGGAAGCAAAAAAAGTTCGTCATTGCAAAATGAAATGGAAACCAGCTCTACAGGTTCATCACAAGTTGCAAAGAAATTTGTGGGATTGAAATCAGGTCTATGAGACGAAATGGCAATCAGGGAGTAATGATTAGCTATAAAAAATATGGATGGTAAAAGTTGTTAGGCATCTACAGTCGTTAATTCCCCAAGGAACTTCGGTGTTTTAGTTGCAAATAGGGTAATAGATAAGTGATAGTTTAAGTAGTTTCCTGTAAAGTTAGAGACAATAATCTCTGTGCTTTACCAATTACCAATGATTGCCAAACATCGCAACATTATGCTACGAATCGGAGAATAATCTCCTACTATTTTCTGAGTTTCCAGATAAAGATTCACGATATATTTAAGCAAAATAATACTTTCATTCACACTGCAAGCAATGCAAAAAGTTTGGTTTAATACTCAAAATATAATAATTTTCGATAGACCAGCATGTACTGCATATCTCAACTCAATACAGAATCTTTAAAACATCTTGTGCTGCTAAATTTACAGTAATGACAGACATTACTCGATTGGAAAATTAAAACAATGGATGGTGCACTACAAAGTAAAAAAAAAAAAACAATTTTGAAGCCACAATAGCATTTAAAAAAATGTTAGGGGCTCGAAATTTTGTATTGTTTGGATCGAAACTTCAAACGTTGATATTTAGCTATGAACAAAGTGGAATGTGGATGATACAGATAGTTGGACCGTATTTGTATGATATCATATTGGCAAATATCTTCTGCGAATTTTAGTCATAGTGAAAGTGATGGATCGATGATAATGTGAGCATCTCTTATTCTCAATAGATACAATTACTCTGCACTTTAATAATAATCGACAAACATAACAACATTATACGAAGACATTGAAAGGTAATCTGCAACAATTTTTTGAGCTTCTAGATGACCTTTAATGAATATTTAAGCAAGGCAATTCTTCCATGCGCATTGCAATCAATTAATTATTTGAATATAAAAGTTCTGGACTAGCCACCATGCAGTTCAGATATCAAACTAAAACATATCTTTGAGACATCAAGTGTTGCAAAATTTATAGCCATGTTTCACAATATTCTTCAGTGCATAATTAGCATGAATGTTAGGGTAATCTGTATTTAAATACTGTTTATTTTAATTTTATTTCATTTTGTAAAACCTTTTGAGATAATGATAATTTTAGTTTTAATTTCTCAATAGCTTTTAAATTATTACTCAAAATAACAATTGAAATTAGCAAGAATTTGTTCATTGTCTAACCTTTTGCATCATAATGTAATATTAACAGTATGAGTAAAGCAGTCAAATCAATTGGTATATGCGTGTTAAATGATATTATTTGCTTCTTGTTACTAAATTATGAATTAAATATTGCGTTATCAAGGAAAAAACGGCTGGTAGTTACATTTGGACATCTACATGGTCCTTGGCATTTTTCGTTTGCATATAATATTTTAATTCCATTCACTTGTTAGTCACTAAATCCATTGATCTTTGTTATCATGATATAAAGTTGTAGTGCGAATTTTATTTTAATGCATTTTTATACATTTTGGCTAATTTTACATCTGTAAAGAAAAATTCTTGTATAGACTATACACTTTATTTATATTTTCAGATGGCATAATTTTTTGTAGAGGGTCAAGTTAATTCAAATTTCACAGATTTATATTGCTTCAAGAAATTAAAGTAATAAATCCTTGAAATGCATTACTACGAAAATCGACAGATGGATGCAAGAATTTGATTGATCTTGCAAGTATTTGAAGTAATGGATAGAGACGCTTCATTCCACGACAAAAACAAAGCAAAACATAGTTTATCAACATCATACATGCAACATAAACATCATGTATGCAAAAAGTATATAGTTATAAAACAACAGCAAAGGAAAATAGTACTCAGAGTGTAGAAAGAGAGCTCGCTGGCAATTGTCACGCCTAGGTAAGAATTCCATCCATGAGCGAATGCGCTCTCTT
The DNA here is from genome assembly GCA_026543865.1 of Argiope aurantia. Taxonomy (NCBI): domain Eukaryota; kingdom Metazoa; phylum Arthropoda; class Arachnida; order Araneae; family Araneidae; genus Argiope; species Argiope aurantia. The sequence goes on along the minus strand of JAPMOR010052279.1, from coordinate 1,659 downwards.
ATATAGTCTCCGTGTCACGATATAAATTTTTCTCTAGAAAGATTTCTGGTTCTTGAGACAAATAACAATTCTTGGCCCTGATAATGACTATAATTTTTGCATTTCCTTAAATTTTGTCACCAAAATTATCATATTTTTTGCCAAGTCACCAAATGATTGCCAATATTTAGGATGATCGATCTGGAATTCATTGATAATCCATTAAAAATATCTGCAAATTTCTTTTCCTTTCTATGAGACTAACTGCACAGAGAAACGTTGTAAAGGTTTGTAACATTATACAATGTATATTGTTACAAACTATATACAAGGTAACAATATATAGGATTTGTTATAATATACAATAGCTAACAGTACAGAAGAATAACTTGGAGAAAAAAAAGTGATTTCTTAAGAGATGTTTTTGTCCATGTACAATTCTAGTTCATTAGATTTCCATTAAACAATGAACACCAGCCTCATTCTTTTTAAATATGTAAAAAAAATTGAAAACCATATAGAAGCGCAATATTTGTTTAGAATTATTAGCTCAAAATCAGTTATTATTTGTATGAATAATTCATTAAATGTATCACTTTTCTAATTCGTGAAAGAATCTGTTTTATTAGAATTTTCCAACTATATTTGTTGGTATACAAATCTTATTTTTTTAAATTCTTCTGAATTTCCATAAAAATTCTCACTTCTAATGAAAAAAATACTTTTCTTCACGCATTATTCATGTTTGGATAAATTTATGTTATTATCTATCTAACTGAAAAATCGTATTTGAAGTTGTTTTTAAAAATACGTGATACTATATTATATAGTTCCTTTTCTTTTCATCTTATATTGTCAACTCATATCGGCAAGCTAATTTAACGGAACCAAGGTGTTAAATGAATAATGTGTTTTAATCTTTATTAAAATAATTAAGAATCAACGAAAATTACAAATTTCTTTGTAAAGGACACATAAGTTTAAATCTGCTGGAAATCTTTGTATTTTACGAGTTTTGGAAAATTTAAAGGGAAACATAGAATTCAATTTTTAATTTTTCTTTCCATAATGCAAATATAATTAGCATTTTTAATTGATGCATTCATTATGCATATGTAATTAGCATAATCTCAATTTGTTGATAGTTAATCGTTTTTTCACCCTGTGGCTAGAATTGATTCCATGACGCGAAATAATATATTTCTCATGATTTTGAAATCCAAGATTTTGCCTTAAAACCATTGTTTTTGAATCATGTATAATTCTAGAAAAACAAAACGCAACTCATTTTCAGAGAACATTTTTCTTCTATTCAAAAGTCAAATTATTTTATCCAGAAGTGATTATTAAATATGAAAGTAAATCTATAGGCCAGTCGAAATGTTTTCACCTGAATGAAATATCCATTGAAGATAGTTGTATAATATTGCCATTTTATAGATATATTTTCTATCTAAGTTCTATATCATCAAATAGAAGGCTCAATAAGACCTAAAACGTAGGGCAATGAATGAAAATTTAATTTTTAATAAAATGGATCGATAAAAAACGATACATGTTTATTTGGAGAGGGAAGTTCCTTGAAAAACTGGCTAATTATATTCAAGGACAATTTAAATTTTGTGAAGAATAATTGCATTCTAGTTTGCGAAATTAAAATACTGAAGAACAGAATAATTC
>JAPMOR010052265.1:0-15069 GCA_026543865.1 Argiope aurantia | reverse complement strand
ACACACACACACACACACACACACACACACACACACACACACACACATTTAGAATTTTTCTTGATTATGAATATGCAGTATGAATCACATTAAAAAGCATTTCATTAATTTAAAGTTTCTTAAAACAACATTTGTGTTTAAATCTTATGCTGTATGATATTGTATTTAAATAACATGATGTGAAGTTTTCTTCAAAATCGACATTAGTATCCTTGATCATTTAAAATATTACTTTGAATATAATTTCGTATTCATATCATGTAAAGTAATAATCACCGATTCAATTGCTTTTTTATATCTGGCAAGTAAAATTTTTTAACAAGGTACTTTTTAAATTACAGAACAATTGTTGTAATTTATTCTACTACTTGCCTGTCAATTATTTAAGCCCAAATTTAATTTTTATAATTCAGTTTTATAATTTCAATTGTTTCATTAGTGAAATGAGATGAAGAGAAGAATTTTTCTTTTTAAAAACAATGTTCCACGTGAAGAAGAAAAAGGATTAAACAATGTAAATATTGAATTCAATTATCTATTTTTGTGTCATTAAATTTGTTGATGAGAAAAGATATAATTAAAATGTTCCTTTTTATAAAATAAAGGTTTGAAAATTAATTAGTATTCTCCGTTATCTATTTATAAATGTAATTGCTTTTTTAAATGAACATTAAATTTTAGAAAGGTTAGAAAAAATTGATTCCAACATTCAGTAAAATATAAATAAGCTAATATTTAAAAATATTAATGCACCCGAAATTTAATTTCGTCTTCTACAACAATTTACTTTTTTATATTTTTAAATATTATAAGATGAAAACCTGTTATACATCCTGTAACTATAATAGGAAATAAAATAACTCAAATATTTATAAATCGATTACCTTAGATTAGATAATTTACCTTAGATTGTATTGATTCATTTGAAATCAAACTTGGTAGAATTAGAAAAAAAATTATTCCCAGGTATGTCGTTATAATGTTTTCAGTTCATCATGCTTTTAATTGGGTTCTGTATTTTGAAAATGTTTCCTTGTATCGAAATATGAACAAATATTTTTTACACCGTGCTTTCAAGAAATTTACTTAATAATCGAAAAAGTGCTGGCGGCCTCATGACTTCGTACACATTTCCAAAATTCATAATAAAAGAAATAATGTTCGAAAAACAAATTCGAATTTTCGCCGTTTTTAAAGAAAAGACTCCGTGAGTAACAGAAAGTGAGCGATCACACGCAAGTTAATATTTAATGCAAAACATTTTATGCAAATGAGGCAAACACAAACAGACAATGAAACAGAACGCAATAGCATAATACTCATTTAAATTGGAAATTTTACTAAAATGCAATACGTCTTATGGATTCCTAGTATTTAACAAGTGGAATGTAATTTTTGTTTTGTTTGAACCATTTTCTAGAATCCATGAAACTTGAAAAGTTACATTTCTTTAGTGCACCTGATATAAAGTAATTTATTATTGCGTGTTTTCAGTCCAATTTTATTTATTTATTATAAATTTTGTAACCTCAAGGATCTTTTATTTCAAAAACTAAGGAATGTTTTATTTATATTTATCCTTTCATGATATCGTAATTTAATAAAAGTTAGCCTTGTTCCTTGTAAAAACATTGAATTCTGTAGCGTTTCTCATTGCTACGACGATTTGGCTTTATCTTCAAGTTCTGAAAATTTGTTTAAACTTAACATTATTTTATCGGTAATTTTGAACTTGGCAACATCTTTTTTATGCAATCTCTACTTCATCCCAAGAGTTTATACTTAATTCCCTAACAAAAATTTGAGATTAATTTCTCGGCCCAAAGTATTAATTTAGAAGCAGAAGGAGTCGTCTCTTTGACACTTTCTTGCATATTCTACAATAAAAGGCATATCCCCCTTCCTCCGCATAAAATTGGAATCTTTGAATAAGACCGCGTATACCCTCGCATGGCATTGGTGAAGGATAGTTACTACACATGGATATGTGGCTTGAATCGAGCAATTTCACTGAATATGTATTTTGGACGCTTTTTTGTCTGCCAATTGACACCAATATTTGAAACAGAACTAAAATTGGAATAACAAGACAACACATCGAATTTCACTGATTTTAGTCATTGCGTTTACACGAATGAGAAAGTACAGATTGACAGACGGTCAATTGCTTGAAGAATATTCTTTAAAATTTGTTAAGCATCAACATTATAAATGCTAAACTTATATAATAATTCTTATCTATATAACTGTTAGTATTTTCTAGTTATCGAATAAACTTGTAGTCAAACAGACAGACAGACAAACTTCCTCAGAATGAAATCGTCGTCGCAATTCCGTGAAACAAATTTTGATCGTCTATCTCAAAGCCTTTTTAGTTATTGTGTTCACCAAGTGAATGATAGACAGACAAAAATAAAGCAAAAATGTGTTTTTCGGACTCAGAGAGATCAGAAACCTGGATTCGTCAAAATTTTGAGTTTGAATTTTTTGACAATTGCAATACTTCCTCCCCATTTCGCATACGAGAAAATAAGAAAACTAAAATAAGTTTTTGAAGTTTGAATTAAAATTGAGTTTCCTTTTTCATCAGTAAAATATTTATCTTTTCTCTCTTGACATTCATATAAAATTTTCTTGTTGGTTATTTCATTTATAAAGGGGTATGATATTATTTCCTTGAATGATTTTCCATAAATATTGATATGCGTGATTTAAATATCATTTTTATGTTCTGATACTTGGAACTTTAAGAATTCCATTTTTCATTTAAAAAAAATCTATATAAATTAATCACGATCAATGATGCTCTTACTTTCTTTCTAAAAGCAAATAAATTTTTAAAAATTACAATTAAATAAAGTTGATATGGAAATTCAGAACATAGATAGGGTGTTTTGCCATTATTGTAGTTAAAATAAAAAATTTCTGAAACGAAACCCGATGTTTAAAAAAAAATCAGCGCAACCTTGGTACACATATATATGAAAATTGAGCGATAAAATTAAGTTACAATTAAATTCTATAGATGAATTTCACCAAAATACTATTTTTCAAACCTGATAAAATTTCTAGTTTACTTTACCTTTTCTAAGGTAACCCCCGGGGGCACCTCGAAATGAGGATGAGAGGCTTTCGGTATGGTGGTTGGATCTCGCCACCCTGGAGGGTACACAAAAATGTGGGGATCTGGCTCCTCCCATCAATGACGGGACGCACTTACTTCGGGAAAAGTTGTACCATGGCAGGTGATGGCGTTTAGGACTCAACCACAGTTCCCGCCAATGTTGCTGTTGCGGCGGTTCGGCCATTCAGTATTATTTATCCGTGTGTCTTCGGGCGGGAGAGTCAGTGATATGACTTACCTTTTCTAAGGCAGAACTTACCAACAAATTAATTTGTAAATGTCCATTGTAAGCTGTTTTACAATTACAGCTGATATCTCATCATAAGTTTAAAAAATTTCAAAAATTATTCATAAAAATTTGGTCACTTTTTATGGTTTTCGCAATCAAATTAATTAATTTTATTATTTTGGGATAGTAACGTGTTTGTGTATTAGGCTGAAAAGAAATTTGCCAGTGTCTCCATTCAAATTTTTAATGAAATAAAAACCTACATATTTCAATTTCTTACTTCAAATCTTAACGAAGTGTTAAGATTTGTTAATTAAATATCGATTAATTTAATTAACAGACTGTCTTAACTTTACTAATAAGCTACTTCCTAAATTCTAATCTCAAGTCATGGGATCTCATTCCCAACATTTTTTTATACCATTGCTGGAAACCTTTTAAAGTTAATATTAGTTATTTTTGGACAGAGATCGGAGAAAGACATGGTAATGAAATTAAGGGGATAAGAAATTTATAACATTTATATGAGAATGTATTTACTCAGAATGTATCTCAGGATTTTACTCAGAATGTATAATGAAGAAGATCGATAGTTAATTTATTTAATTTTATACTCGGTTTTTGATGGAAATTAAAACCTAGTTTTCGATGAAATAAAGATCTGTTTCTATGCTTTCTTAACGAGCTATTTATTTTAATGTTTCCTGATAAGATACTTTGTAACGTTATAATGTTACAAACTATCTTATAACATATTTTGCATAATTATAATGATACAAATTATCTTATTATACAGATACTTTCAATCATTTATTGTTTTCTTATTAAATTTTGTATTATTGCTTTGCATTTGTCGCCAATTTTCAGTTGCTTAATCTCACTTAATCGACATCCCGACAGATAACGAATTCATTTATCTGAAAGAAGAAGATACATTTTCTTAAATTTTATGGGCTTAATATAGCACATAGGGTGGAGGTTGTGTTAATTTCAGAATGTACTTAAGAGGCTTTAATGTGTGCATTTTTTTTCAAAGAGAGGCTGTTCCACTTCTATGCTGCATGCATTTAATGCCCCATACACCCAATTTTAACAACAGCGCGATATTTTTTCCTTTATAAATGGCCATTAAAAATGAGATCTAGGACTCCAATTGCTTATAATCCCCTCACACCCGTAGTCTGCTGCGATCCTAGGCAGTTTGATGGCTCAAACTTAGTCATCAAACAACAGGCGAGGGTCACAGGTTTCCATTTACAAAGTCAGGCCATTTACAAAGTCCTAGCACGGGATAAATTCACTGGAAGTTGAACATCCTCCTGTTGGTGAGAAGAGTCAGTTTGGGGTGGGACTTTTTGAGTCAAGAGCAATCCATTTAATCACGGTGTAGACGGTTTGAAAGGATATAATGGAGCTTCCAACTAGGATGTATATTTCATGGCATTTATAACAACATGTGTTGTTCTTTTAAGCATGAAACGTATTTGTTGATATGCATGCTAGTATGACATTTATACATTGTGATTCTTGTAAAAAATGTATCAAGGATTGAAAAGAATAATACACTGAAGTACTGCCTTCAATATTTTAACGATATGCTTCTCTGTGTTATATTATATCTCAGTCTAATTAAATATTGATAATTATCAAATATTATCTAACTTTATTTCTCAGCGAAATTTCAAATATAAACTTTATAAAATAATTTCGAAATAAATTTTTATCGATATCAATTTTTTGCAATAATGGTTTTTATAAGATCTCCTTAAACTTTCTTGCTTACTCTTTATAACGGTTATGTCCCACAGAACGCCGTATTTGGCTTTGACATACAATAGTTACGAAAATTTAATCTTCCCAAATATTAAACGAATTTAGTATTTTTACTGAATCTATGGTGTTATCTTTGGCGAGTGTTTTTTGTGATTAATCGCTGGCATGTGGGTAATAGTATCCAAAAATCGAATTTGTCTTTTGGGCGCGTTTACCCCAACGAATTACAAAAGAATAAAAAATCACAGAACTACACTTGGGGTCACAAAATTATATACCAAGAGTGGCGTATTTAATTCGCTGCATTTACATGTTTCTAAAAATACAGACCAACGGACGGTCAACGCTTTTTCGGATTTGGTTCAAAATTTGATAGCTGCTCACTATAGAGGTTAAATCTGTGCATAACATTTCATCCATCTAGCTTTCTTTATTTTGTAATTATATTGTTAATTTAAATTCGAACAGCCTGGTAGTCAGACTTCCTCTGAATGAGTTTTGCACAAAATTTGAAAGAAATCTACAAATCTTTTGTAAAGACTATGTGCCAAATTTCATTCGTCTATCTCAATGCATCTTTTAGTTATCTTTGTCACAGAAAGACTGACAGAATGCCAAAAATATGTTTTTTAGAGCTGAGAGGGGTGTAAAATGTGAAGAATTGTCAAAATCCCGAATTCGAATTTTTCACAATTACAATACTTTTTCTATATTTCATATAAAAGAAAGTAACATGTTATAAAAATCTTTCCTAACATTTACACAGTTTTGAAATAAATAGTAATGAAATATCGTAATGCAGAATTTTAAATTGGTTTTACTTGCTAATATGGAAGAAACAAATAAAAATACTGCCGCTGAAGTTTTCCATCCAAAATTTGTCTATAATTTTTGACCTTGGAAAACTCTAATTTAAGATAAGAGGGTTTCATCTTTTCAAATTAAATATATATAACTTGATAACTTTATAATGACTGTTTTTCTATATCTCATATAGACATTGATTCGATGGGATAATTTCTGTCTTTACCGACATGTGGGGCTGTCTACTGTTTCATCAAAAATAGCTTATAGCCTATTACTTTTATGTTTATAGCTCTTAGAGTTCAAAAGTTAAAAGAGAGGAAAAGGTTCTTCAGACATCCTTTATACTGCTTTTACAAAGTTCTTTATTTTTATATTTCGGTCCAGATTTGGCACGGAATAATCAAGTTCAAAATGTGTTGGTTGTGATTCAGGTCTAACAGCAACGCTAGTCGAACATTCGGAAGTGGACTTCATAAATCAGATACGGGAAAGCCTTTAAGTCCAATTCAAAAATAAGTATTTCCATCTATGTATCTGCAGAAAATTTATCTATAACCTTTCTCCATTTCAGACAGCATTATCTTCTAACTCTTTAATAATTTACTATCTAGTAATATTTCAGGATTTACTCAATGCAATAAAGGATTTACCCTTTATTGTATTATTTTATGGCATTTAATAGCTCTTTCCTAAATAAGATATTTTAGACAAAAGCAATAGACACGAGTCCGTTCTTTCATTGTATGGGTATTTATTATATCTCCTGATAAAGAGAAATACTTTCTTTCTCTCTCTCTCTCTCTCTCTCTCACACACACACACACACACACACACACATACATATATATATATATATATATATAACTACTAGGTTTCCATTTCCAGGAAATATTTCTCTTGCGGAAATTCATTGCAAGTTTAATCTTCGCAGATTCAATGTATTATTTGAAGACATTCTCAGCATTATGCTGGAATTCCTCTAGAGAGACAATTTTGAGATGTATTTTTATTTTAGCAAAACTAAGTTTTGAGAAAGTGAACCTAGATACTACAAAAAGATACCGCATTATATATTGATTTCATATTTTGGATGAGTTATTTTCTCAGAGCATAATAGAGGAGCGTCACTAACAAGATATTTCTTTCCCATCATTGTAGTGATTTTCTATCCCTATCAACATTTCTATGCAGATAATAGAAGGAGGGAGGAAAACAAACATGCATGATTGCGTCAACGAAATGAGTTTTCTGAATTTTATTGCATTATCTTAGGATGGAAAGAGTAGCAAATTTCCAGACAACAATAGAACTTCATCAAAATATTCTTGAAAAAGTCTAAAAATTTTCTAGAACATGCAAATAGAATTTTTTAAAGGGAACGTAGAAAAAAGATCATTTCGATGACGTAACAAAAATTATTAGTAATTATTATTATTAATTAATATTAAAATTATTAGTAATGTTATTTTTATAAATTAATACAATGCATAGAGATGTCGTGATTACAAAATTTCCTAATGGAGGTAAAATAACTATTTTAAGTTTTTTAAAGTGTAATTGTATAATATTTCCAAATTTTTACTAAACTGTATGATAATTTTTTTTAATTTCTGACCCCAAATATTTTTCCTGACAAGTAAGCTTAAAAATCTATAATAAAATGCTGAATAACAATTTAAAAGCAAAAGCATTTTTTTATATTCGTAATCTATCTCTCTGACTAATCTAATCTATCTATATGTAAGCATGAAAGTATTCTTTCTCTCTAGCAGATATATTTTAACCAATTCTATTAAAAAAATGACAAAATTCAGTGAAGATTGTTTGTCTGAATTTTACAAACCAATACCAATCAAGTATTTAAAAATTCGAAAAAGTCTATTTGAAATTATTTCCATGTTTGAAACTACATATAGGTGTCAGCTGTTATTTTAAGGAAAGAAAGTTTGTCACCTCTGAAATCAAGATTTATAGAACTTCATTTGCAATCAGGTATGAAAATCAGATCATTGTTGAAAAGTATCCCTTAAAGTAAGAAAGATAGAAACATAGTATGAATGCCAAATCTTTGTTAAACTTGTAAAGATCAAAAATCCTTTGACTCTAAAGGAATAATTCTAATATTATTAACCTTACCCCGTGCAATTATTCGTATTTACATCACTAATATTTTCAACTATTCTCAATTAATTTGTATAATTTTATAAATGGCTAATATAAAAATTAGCTAACTTTTTCGTAGATATATTTTACCCAGTTCAACACAAATGATATGGCAAAATTAGGTGGAAATTGGGTTATTGAATTTTACCTATAATTACCAGCTAGCTGTTTAAATACTCGATAACTTCTATTTGAAATTATTTAAATATTTGAAATTACATACAGATAACAGCTGTTATTTTCAGGAAAGAAAATATGTTTCCTATCAAATCAAGAGTTATAGACATTCACTTGGAATCAGTTATGAAAGCAATAATTGTAGAAAAATGTCCCTTAAAGTAAGAAAGATAGAAACATAGTATGAATGCCAAATCTCTGTTAAACTTTTAAAGAAAAAAATCATTTGTTCTAAAATTATTTTCCTTACCCCTTGAAATTATTCGTATTTACAAAATTTGCTAATATTTTTAGTTGTTTTTTATTTGAAGTAAAGTTTTTTATTAAAATACTTTACTTGAGGAGTTGATGCTTTTAATTACTCAACATTGATTGAAAATGGGTTAAAATTTTTTTTTCGCTATAATTTTACTTCGCATAAAGGATTTTAGCTGCCAAAGAAGTTTTAATGGTTTTAAAGTATTTTGGTTGGGTTGTTGGTTTCGTCAGCTATTGGTTTCAAAACTGACATTACTTTTCTGAGTTAATTCTTATTTTTGAAATAATACATTTTCATAAGGTTTTCTTTATGTTTGATGCCTCTAATGTATGCTGCTGATTTTAATTTTTATATTTCTTTATTTACTTATTTTCGTGTTATTATTGTATGTACATATTTAATACCAAACTAATTATGGAAATGAACGCGAATAAATCTTGTCAGCACCATAACAGTACCCTGAAGGAAAATTCAATAATTTGGCACGAAAACATGACTTATTAAAGATTCAAAATATTCAGAATTTCGATTAAAGGAAAATAATTTTCAGAATGAGGGAGGAGGAAATATTTTCATATTTTAATCAAGATGGACGGCTTGTATGTCCCAATAATATTCCGCAGTTTCTTTTTCATATGAGAACAGAATATGAACAAAACAATGGGAAATCTTTTATAGATATTTTTATCAAGAGTTTGAAATGTGTATTATACCATATCGGCAATCATTATGCTTCTCTATCAATTGCTTATTCTGTAAAATTTAATGAAGAATATCAAAATAATAAATTGATTTTGCAGAAGCTTTACTGTGAGGAACATAAGTGGTCTATTTCTGTTGATGTAAATATGATCAGCTTCCTACTGAGAAGACAAAATAAATATACGAAGTACTTTCGTTTCCCTTGCTTCATTTTAGTAGGGCACAAAGAGATCACTAAAAAAAGTGAGATGGGCTTGAAAAATTGCTCCTTGTAGATACATTGAATATTATAAAAGGTATATTGGCTAACAGAAATAAAATAATTCCCCCACTTCTTCATATTAAATTTGGTCTAACAAAGAAATTCAGGAGAGTACTCAATAACGAAAATACTTCTTCTAATTTATTTGTAGAACATTTCAGAGACTGAGAAATGGAAAGATAAAAGCAGGGATTTTTTATGATCAAATTCTTGATTTCTTTAATGTCTACAAATTTTCAAAATCTGTGTCTGATATTGATGCTTTTGCTTTGCTATTCTTTATATTAGTTATAAAAAACTTTTATATTAGCCACAAAAAAGAGAGAGAAAAAGAATTAGTGCAAAATGGGTTCACTAAATTTCGAAAATTGGTGGTGGATATGAGTATAAAAGGCCATATTTTATTATTAAATCACCTGAACAAATACCCAGACAATCTGGGTCATTTAGTGAGCAGCAAGGAGAGAAGATAGGAGATCAAAGTTATGGGTCCAGGATATTAAGGCATGTTGGAATACGCATGGTGTTAGATTATTGTTGAAATCTCCAACATGAAACTTGAAGATTCACATAATCGGAAATTGGAAAAGAAATGCTTTTTTTTAAAAAATTAACTGAATCAATTTATTTAGTTTTCATTTTATTGGATTTAATACAACATCATGTATTTTTATACCAATGATATACTAGAATAATAACGGTATGCAAATGCTTCCTCATTTATTTGCATACCGTTATTATTCTAGTATATCGTTGCTATAGATCTATTTAGATTTAATTTTTTTTTTATTCACTAATATTAAATTTTATTCATTAATTTATATTTGATGGATAATTGTTATGATTTCTTTAATGATTATCCTCTGATATATATATCACTCTTTAAGAGAAGACTGTTTTTTTTTTCTTATTGATTTAATTTCACTATGGAGGCAGTTAATTTCTGATTTAAGGTTGCAAACATATTGTTACTATAAAAATATAATTTTCATATTATCTCAAAAAATTCAATTGAACAAGAACAAAGTGGATTACAGAATCATCATCACAAAATTGCCCTAATATTATTGGATTATCATTAGCAATACAATCAGTGTTGAGAAGTATTATTTTCTATGCACTAATTACAATAATTTTCAAGTCACTCGTATAAATTCTGTTTTATTTTTTAAAATTTTTTTAATATTTCAATTTGCTAGAAAATTCTGTATTCTATTGATGATAATTTGCCACCGATTATTGCTTCTTTATGTTTTTATTTTTTAGTATATAAAAAGCAGTTTTGATTTTTGCAATGCAATTATTGATTATAAATATATGATAGTCCAAGTTTTCAGTAATGTTAAAAACTTATCTTCCAAAAAATATTATACTTTATAACAACATTTTTTGCCGTCGTCCTGGCATAGGGTAATGCCTCTTCCCCGTGCTCTTGGCGTCCTGGATTCGAGTCCCTGTACGGTCTTCCTCTGTTTTCTATCTGTGAGGTGTGTGAATGTGCCCCCTGTAAAAAGGGGTTGTGCAAGTGAACGTGACGAATGACGTAGATAAGTCGTACTCTTGGCCCTAGTTGGCGCTACTGAAAAAACAAGAGACGCTCACGCGGCTTAAATCGCTGACAGATAACTGCCAGAGGGCTTGTAAAATGCCACATAAATAATCACAACAACATTATTTTATACGAGGCATTTTATGTTGAATTAAAATTCTTAGGCTTCTCTTTATAAAAATAAAATAATATAAATGAAATTGAAAAAAAAATCTTGTTTTAGTGCTAAAATATATAATTCTGTAACCATTGAGGAGTATCTAATATAATTCTTCAGAATCACAACTGTTAAAAAATTATTCCAATTTAGTAAATATAACGGGAATATAATTTTGGAATTGCGATGACTTCGTCGTAAAGTTTTAGCTTCAGTACTATATGATTCTGTGTGCAAAACCTGATTTCATTAAGTTCCGCCATATATGTTAACAGTGTGAATGTTAAACAAAAGTTCTCTCGTTGGTACAGCATTGAGTTTGAGTAAGAGAGTACCAGCTCAACGGTTGACCACGTCATCTGAAAACGATTGAAAATTACGATATCCACCCCAAAATTACCAATTCATTGATTAAAAAAAGGATCGATAATATATCTAGACGTAGTTTAGTATTTCATTTGAAAAATCTGTTTAACTTAAAAAGTAACTGAATAAAAAAAAAGAAAAAAAAAAGATAGATTTATTTTACCAGTCTTTAAAATGTTTACGGTTTTTAAGAAAATATTTTTTCTTTCTTTCTTATTTCGTATACAATGTCTTTTTATACAATATCAGTGGAAATCTATTAATAATAATAATTTGGACAATAATTTTTTCTCCACTAAGAGCATTTCAAAAATGGGGATAATAAATGGTTGGTAGTTGGTGTTGGATTCCCTGGTGGGTATAGTAATAACAAAGCGTCAAGTTATTTTCACTCCGATCATGACCTTAGGACTCAATCATGGTTCCTTTCTCAGTGTTATAGTAATGAATACCATTCAGTTACCTTAATTGCTTCGGCAGGGTGGGGGTAGTTTTTCATGTGGGGTAGTTCTTTCACAGTTATGTCATAAATTCCTATGTTAAATTTTAAAGGTTATCTAAAAAGCATTCCAATAGCGATTAATTTATTTTTATTTTTGCTATATTTCTCATCTTCATGATTTAAAAAATTTCAAATTTACAGAACAGAAATTAAATATTTTATTAAGAAAATATCATTTATCATTAAAAATAAACTGTTGGCTATATTTTTAAAATAGAGTCATTAAAATGTGAAGTTCCTACCAAGACGATGGTAGAAAAGATTACTACCGTGTTTCTTTTATGAGGGATTTCCAGTCGAAGCACATAAAAATTTATCGCTAGGATTTTAACATGGAGTCCAGAGTGTTTCTTTCTTCTCCAAAATCTGTCCCCGCCTTTTCCGCAGTTTGCGAGTCCAAAGTCTCCCCATTCGGTAAAGGGAAAAAAAAGAAACTCAGAATAAAGAAAAGTATCCTTCTAGCTGGATTCTTTTCATCAGCTCCCAAAAGAGGCAAAAGTTACGTTGAATGGAGTCGAGTTGTTGCATTAAATGCGGCACCACATAAATTGTGTCCGCCTGCGTTTTGTCCATCTGACTGCTTTCCGTAGGCAAATGGAATAAGTCAAGGAATCATGCTTCCATTCAATTAAGGGTAATTTATCAGCAAGATTTATTTCCTATGTTCAAATTGTGCTTATGAAGTCTTAAAAGCCACATTATGCGAATTGCTTTTTGGTAAACAAAGGGGATGCCTCCGGATTGAAATTAAAAATGTACAGAGCCCACATTTTCAGTTTAATTTAAGTTTGCTTTCTCATATTCTGTCAGTTTTTAAAGTATGTTTTGAGATACTATATTTCAATTAAGCATTTGGATTATTTTTGCGTTGTTTAATATAATAACCGTTTTGAGATTCACTGTTGTTTATTTTAGTTTATTGAAAATATTTTTGGAAAAAATGAGTAAAATATTTATTTACCAATAAACAATTTAACCAGGGAAGTGAGGGAGATGAGAAATAGTCTTACTCAGTCATAAACTATGGTAAAAACATTACTGAGAAAGGAGAATTTTCGTAATGAAGAGTTCTCTGTACATGTGTCGGTGATGTCTATTTCCCCCATTAGTATTAGTATTCGCGACCATCTAATTATTTAGATTCAGGTTAGGTCGATTTGGTAACTATTTAATGCATTTTCCAATAAACACTCTGCAGTATTTTTCCTTTAGAACTTGTTTATTCAAGATATAAAACTGTAATGTTTTCTGTGCCTAATGGCTCACATTTGAAATTTGATTTAAAATTGGAGGAAAGAAAATCATTGACATGTAGTATGGTAATATTTTAATATTTTAGAGTTAAATAGTAACATTGTACAAACCACCAGGGCTGCATGGCATATTCATATGCAGTAGGTCGCGTATTTATAGGGATTAAGATTTTCAGCTTCAGTTATCGATGAAATAATCAATGGCAGGTAATAAGTTGAAGATAGAGCATTAATAGTTTTAAATCTACCTTTTCCGGTAGTTGTGCGCTATAGTTCCGTGTCAATTAAAGCACTGATTGATGAAACGATTTTAATTTGTTGGTACATATAAGATAAAAAAAAATTTCAGTATAAAATATCTATTGTTAGAGGTTTTGATGGTCGCTCCGATTTGCTGGATCTATTTGTATGTTGTTTCAGTTAATGGTATATTTTTAACACAAACTTAATTTGAAATATACCTCCATATATTTAAGTTAAATTATTAGTAAGTATCTGGAAAACCAAGCATTGCTCGGCAGGTTATTTTTTTTTGTAAAGTCATAAAAAAAATCCCATGCTATAACTCTTTTAAAATTATAAGCGAAATCTAATTGAAGTGCAAACATGCGAACATGAGAAAAATGCATTGGAGTCCGTAACCCTAGCCTCTACTTCATATCTAATTCGTTTATGCACATCGTGTTAAGCAATTGTCAATATTTTGTTATAAAATTTTTTTTGTGTGTGTAAAGTCGCGTTTGTTCAGGAAAGACACCTATATATGTAAACTTAAAAAGCAAAACCTTTTCTAAACATAACATTTGATCCAAATCGTTAGAGCGGTTTCCGAGATACACGAAATAAATTTATGTATACACAAAAATTGTTCGTTTAAAGTTACAATTTAATGAAGCTAAAAATATTTTACTTATTGCAAAAGCTACTCAATCCAGTTTTGTATCTATTTGTTAACAGGCATTTTGAAGGATTTTCAATCCTATTTCAGTCTTCATATTTACCTTTAACTCATTATAGATTTTACTTCTATATTTTTACTGAACGCTAAGCAAATAAGAAATATAATATCTAATTTCTATAAACTATCCAATTTATACAATCCCTACTGAAAAGCTTAAATGGAGCCAGCACTTTGTTTCGGTACTTGATTGATCTTCCTTTATGTAGGAAAGATATTAGGAGGGGAGATAAAACTCATTGCCTGAAATCAAATGAAACTGGTACCATGTGAGCTAGCAATTTATGTATAGCCCCCAAGTGAAATCAACTAGCCATCAAGGGACAATGATGTTAAAAGAAGTAGTTGACAATAGTATCGTAACGTTCCAAAGTCCAGAATAGAAGGCACTGAGTATCAGAATCTATTCTGAGTTAAGTCACATAGGTGTCGAGAATATTCCACAGTTGTCTGCTAAGGTAATTTCTTAGTGTTAGTTTGATAGCTCCCCATATTTTACTGTGTATCTTTAGAAAC
Source organism: Argiope aurantia (assembly GCA_026543865.1). NCBI lineage: Eukaryota > Metazoa > Arthropoda > Arachnida > Araneae > Araneidae > Argiope > Argiope aurantia. The sequence continues at coordinate 272 of JAPMOR010052265.1, read as the reverse complement.
GTAAGGTGATAAACTGTTATCAACTCGCCTTTTTCAGAACGTGCATGAACTATTCGATAAGGTTCGTTGTCTCATTCATTGAAACCATTCCATCAAGGGACTAGAATAGAATTCAGGCTATATTTGTCCTTCTATTTATGATTTGGTTTTCGAGTGAATTTTTAATGTGTGAATAACATTTTATTATAATATAGTGATAAGTCATCTGTCTTTAGTTAAAAACCCTTTACTTTAAAAACAAAGCAGTTTTGTAGAAAAATGCATTAAAAAAA
>JAPMOR010052242.1:4779084-4812435 GCA_026543865.1 Argiope aurantia | reverse complement strand
GGGGGGGGACCAGAAGTAGAAGATTAGAACAGCAGAAATCAATGAAGCAGTATATCTCATTCTTTCTTCAGAGGCTTGGGGTCAAATTGACTCGTGTGTACCTCAAATTAATTTAACATTATGGCTGTAACAAAATGTGAACATCAATAGCAGAAATTCTGAATCTTACAAGTGTTCCAACTGATAATGAAAATGATGATAGCTCAGATTCGTCAGATAATGATGAAATTTTGGAAAGTGATCATGATATACAATCGGAGCAAAACAGATTCTGAATATTCTAGAGAATCAGATTGAAAACCTTTTCCTGCTTGTGAACAAAGTAGCAAATCTGCATAAAATGCATTCTCTTATAATATGAATAAATTCTAGTTATCAAGTGTAAACTTTTGATAAAAATAAATAAAATATTACCTGTGTAATCTTTCTATCATATTTTTATTTATTCATGTTATAAGAATGTATACTTGTAATATTTATGCATACTATTCTTCCTGATGAAAGATAAAACTGTTTTTGGAGTATATATGTAAAAATGAAAGACAAATGTTATTGTATGCTTAAGCATCTTTTTTTTTTTCAAAAATTTTCAAATTTAAAATATGGTTTTTCATAATCTTTCAATAATTTCATATAAAGAAAATTATTTTAAAAAAATTAGTTTATATAAACAAAAGGGAGGGGGAAAGGAAAGGAGCACGGGAAAGGTTTTGGAAAATTTCATTTTTAATTTTTCTTATTAAAAATTGCAATATTGTCTTAAATAGAATTTATTTGCATAAAAAACATCCATACATTCTGATCATATTTTATTTTTATACAAATAGTCAATTAGACAAATTATAAGTGCCTGACAATTTTTGGTCAAAAAGCTCAAAAATTGCTCCATTGACAATTTAGCCAAATTGATTCACTAAGAATCTTTTTTCTTGTTTCATTGTGTTGTCATAAAGCAGTAATGGTAAATTTATTGCAAATGGAAAATATTTTATTCCCATGCAGCAGCTTAGAACTTATTCCATTTTTAAAACAATATTTCCAACTTCTTTCTTTCATTAATATTCTGATCCTTTGTATTAGAGAGATGATAGGTATGTTATTCAATTACTGTCATTTTTATTGTTTGTAATTTATTTTTGTTCGGCTCAGAAGCTTCACATTCTAATTTAAAGAAACAACTATAAAGATGAATTCTAAAATATTTGTTTTTAAATGATTGCATGTGTTTAAAAATGAAAAAAATTTTGAGCTTGATTCTTTTAAAAATGTGAGCAGTTCTAATAATTCTAATTATTAATACTAAACATTGGCTGAAAATTCCAAAGAATATCTTCATTTGTATAATTCTAATAGCTTTTATTTTATTAAATTTTGTAATTATAAGGATGAAATATTTTGCTAAATTTAAATTTTACTTTTCAGCATCAGTTATATGTTCTCTTTGAGAGCTCCTGTGGATATGGATTATTCCGAACCACAGAGTTTGAAGAAGTTGCTATATTCATGCCAGAAGTGCAAAACAGTATTTTGGATATAAGTAAATTCAGAAGTATTGTGTTTTTACATGCATTTCATCCATTTGAAACTGTTAATGAAGCTTATGACAATATGCAATGTATAATGAAAGGTAATTTATTTTTTTCAGTATTGTGAAAGTATCTGTTTAATCAATGTATTGCATAAAGCTCTTTCTGTATATAATTATTAACTAATAGATAATAATCTCTATAATATTTTCTTTTTTCCTTTATTATTTATGAACTTTGGTGCTGTTGCTGTTTGAGAGTTCTGTAAAAAAGAAAAAGCGCTTTTTAAATTTTTTTCTTTCAAATGATATTGATGCTTTACCAATGGAATTTTTACTTTCAGGTTATTAAAACAGTTTTTTACCACTGAAGGATTAATATTTTACCTCCTTTTCTCTGCTGTTCATATAAACCACAAAAAATAGTTTTTTTTTCTCCTAAATACATGTAATTTTGAACATATAATTAACAAATAATCAGTTTTAAAATTGCTTAAATGTAAATGATCAATTTCAACAGTAAAGTACATATTACATCTGACATTCTAAAAAAATATTGAATTGAATATTTGTTTTATAAAATCCTCATGAATCCACAGAATTTATTTACTGTGATTTAAGTTTCTTTATTCAAATTAAAAAGTTGATGATTTATTATGCATTAATTAAAGATATTTATTTTCAAAACTATTTTCCCGTGAAGGTAATTTATTAAGATAATTATATTAATTTTTTATATTTTTGAAATTTTGTTGAAAATATTAGGTAGATCATAATCAAATTCTTAAGATCTTGTATATGGCATTTGAAAATAATGTATATATTTATTTCTTAGTAAATTAAAGAATTTTGTATTTGTGTATAGTGTCACAAAGAAATCTTATTAAATTACATAATTAATAAAAAATTTTGTGAAATTTTGTATGAATTAAATTTTTTTTTCATTTAATTGCAGCAACATTTCAGGTTTAAATGCATTAAAAATTTGATTTTGGGTTTTTTTAAAAATTCAATCTTCTAATTTATCATACATTTTTCGGAGCAGCTCCCGTATACGGCCTAGTGGCGCCATTTTTTGTCACCAATAATGCATGTTTAGGATGTTGTGATTCTTAACCGGAAGTTTTGAAACCACGTTAGACTTATTTCTAAGACTGACAAAATGCACTAGACTATAAGTCAGGGGGTGGCGATGGCCCCCCCTTTTATTTTAAATAATTCAGATAAATGTTAGTGATTATTGACTAATTTTTGAAGCCATGTTATGCTTAATCCTAGGACTGACAAAATACACGAGCGTAAGTCAGGGGGGTTTGAAATATTTATGATAAAGATCCAAATGTAACGATTTGTTTAATTATAAGTATAAGGAAGCATAATGAAATGCTCACTTGCTTTTAAGTATAATGAAATGCTCAAAATTAATATTAAATAATGATGACAAAATTATTTTTTGCTCCGATTTTTAAAAATGATTTCTTAATTTTATGCTGAATATTTTCTCATGAAAACATTGATATTTTTTTCATTTTAAAAGCATAGTTTATAAAAGTTAATAGCTGTATATGTGAGCTGTTCCTTATAAAAATACTGAATATGTTCTAAGGTTTAAGGTTACCATAAAGAAGAATACATATGGCAATGACGACAACCAGAAATTACCGTTTATCGCCAAATTTCATGCCAATTTGGCGGATTCCGTATACAGGAGCTGAGCCCATTTTTCTTTGAAAAATAATCATTTTTAAAATTGAATACTGCTCTATAATGCATAAACTTACTACTCTACATTTTGGAATTTACATAAATAATATATTTAAGAGATAATATAATTGAACTTAAAAATATTTTATGAGGATTTTTAAAAAAATTATATTTTAGGCAAACTTCATATGGACTTAAATATTTTTTTGGAAAATAATGTCCCAAAGGCAAAGAAAGGTAAACAATCTGTGGTTCTTGGGGTATCAGATACTGCATTAGGCACATCTATCACAGACACTCTTGGAATTGCTTGTAATACATCTGGAGTTGTTTTGGAAGTTATTAGAGGTATGTTTAATTTTTTTTTATGGATGACAAAATTTGTGTTTTATGTATTTGCTCCTTTATTAAAAAATATATGTGTTAAATTATTTTGAAATAACGTAATCTCTTTCACTTCTCCAGTAATCAATTATTTATCCTTTCTTTTATTGAAATTATTGGTTACATTTAAAATTCATACAAATACATTTATCATAAGATAGTCTCATTACAAAGTTCATGAATTTTCAGCAATCAATAAGTGACCACTATCTTGGATAGCAATAAAAAAATAAAATAAAAATTAAAGCTATCTTGGAGGAGGGTGAGAGACATTCTATTTTCCTTTTGAAATTTTGTTGGTTGCTTCATTTAGTGTTTTTATCACTTGAAAAAATTCCTGAACCATAGCAGTTATTTACTAGCTATTGCAATTTGGGAAGGATTAAAATAGTCACATTATCAGTTTTTAACCTTTAAACAAAACACCCGGATTTGAAGTATTTTTTATTTGTTTTTAAGAAAAGGCATTGGTAAATATCATGGATTACTCATCAAAATATGAAATAAATTACTATCAGAAGGTTACCATTTTTTAATGTTATTAATTGTAAATTAATTTCCATGGAGCTTAACATGAAAAAAATAATAATACAAGCGCATTAAGCAGCACGTTTTGAATTGTTCACTATGATTATGTTAGAATCTTTTGTAATATTAGAAAATGGTTTTAAAAAAAGTATATGAATGCAAAACTAAAATGCTCTGAATATCTTAGAAATAGTTGCAAAATAATTTTCAGAGACCATGTATTATATACTTTTGGTTTCATTCTTGCATTAGCTAAATAATTGTGAGGATTAATTTTATTTAAACATATTTCTTCTCACATGTGTTTGGTTGCATTTGAAATAAAAATGTAAGGGGGGGAAATGAAAAATGGTTTAATAATTTTTAAAAAATTCTGACTTAAAGAACAATAATGTTGTAAAAAAAATCAAATGAATTTTTTTTTGTCAATTTATATTTTAATTTATTGATTTGTTTGATAATCTTTTATATGAATTTATATTTTTTTTCTTCCTTGCATACCTATTATTAGATAATATACTTTTTACATATTTGTACTTTATTAACTTTGCATTACCTTTCTGTTTTTGAAGGTATCCGTTTCCATTTTCCTAAATTGATTAAAGGTTATAAAGATCAAGCCACTATTGACAGATCACAATTGGGACTTTCTCATCACTATGCCAGAATAAAACTGAAAGTCAAATTTGACAGACTGGTTCCACAAACCGTTGATATGAGTGATCAGCTGAATAAGGATATAAATACCTTAGGGTCAAGAGTTAGGTAATTAAATATTTAAAATAATAATTAAGTTTGTTGAATTCATTAAATGCATTTCTTCTTCTGTCATTGTTTTACGAATTCTTTCTTGAACATGAAAATGGCTACTGTGGCTGTAAGTATTCTTGGTTTCAAAATTGAAGGATTGTAATTTTGAAACTAGAATCTAGTGAAGATTTCCCATTTATGTAGTCTTCATGCAGATTTATTTTGGTTGGTAGATGTAATTTATGGATAAACTTTAGGCTCAGATATCACTCCTTATCATTTTATCAGGATATGAAATATTGATGACCATCTCAAAAACGCTGATGTGTAGCTTCCTAACAGAATATCAATATAACTAAATTTAATATTAAAGGAAGTTTTTGTTGTATTTCAAATGAGACATTGTTTGATAAAATTTTAGTTGTAGAAATATTAACATTTATTATAATACTGTATTTAAAATTGTTTTCAGAGTGACAATCAAAAGCAATTTAATTAAGAAAGATGTGGTATTAATTAATAAAAGTAATTAGTATTAGAATACCGTATTAAAATATGAATAATTTTTTCTGATATGTTGTTTCTACTTGTTTTAATACACACATTATTTTAAAGATTTTAAAATTTTTCTGCTTATGCTATTTTTTTAGGGGGGGGGGAGTTATATATACAAATAGTAGTAAGGAAATCTGTCATTGCATTACAATAAAATGTAAAAGTAAAATATACTGAAATAATTCAATATTAAATTAAAATGCTTCACTTATTTTCTTTTTTAAATTTGCTAGAAAAAATGAATTTATTTATTATATGTAAAATATTTTTGAAGATAATTTTTTAAAAATTATTTTCACATTTGCTTATCCAAAATGTGCAAAATTATTTTTTGTCTTGTTTTATTACTATGTTGTGCAGATGACATGCCATGGTTTAAATAATTTTTTTCCCCTTCAAGTAATTCATACAATTGTTTATTTCATATATTGTTGATTATTTTGACATTTTTTCTGTATGGGACTAAAACTTCTTTAAAATTTATGCTAACTCTATTTTTAAGTTACAATTTTTATGAAATTATAAATATTTCTTACATATTATCCTAAAATAAGAAATCAGATCTTTCTAGAAGCAATATTAATTCTTTTTCCCATGTTCAAGCTAAATTTTTGCTGAAGCATTTATCTTTTCTTCAGAAAAATATTACTAATTATTATTAATAAAGTCAATTATATAAAGTCAAAACATGAAAATTGCAAAAAAATACAGTTGCATAAAATTTATAAATTATAATAGTAGTTTTAAATTCATTTCTGATGAAGCAAAATAAGAAAACCATTATTTTATAGAATAAAAGAAAAGTGTTTGTAACATGATTGCATTATATGGAAAGTTTAGCTTTAATATTTAAAAGTGTAAATGCATAAAATATTCCACATTACAGTATTATAATATTTGGAAAAGGAGAAAATTGTCAGATCTATTGATATAATTATTTAAAGTGTCTTATTGTATCATAAAGAATAATAAAATAAATAAACATTACAAATTAAATTATACATTAGCTGATACAGATTTTGGTATTTTTTGAAGATATTATTGCATATGATTGATTCATTTTTTTATTTTTAGGCATTGGTATTCACTCCATTTTCCAGAACTTTCTACTATACTACCAGATATTCAGACATACATTAAATGTGTTAAAGAAATAAAAAATCGAAAATTCATACCCGTAAAGGTAACATATGCACTGGAAGCTATTTTAAATGATTCCGAAAAAGTTCAGAAAATCATTGAAGCTGCTCGGACTTCTATGGGTAATTTTTCTTTTATTACATATTTATTGTATTACAGACTTATTTTTATTTATTTTAAATATATGAAATTCATTTAATTTGGTTTAGTATTTTATAATGCCAGTGGGCTGTTTTGCCAGCATGCAGTAGGGCGATAGTGCTTGAAAACAAAACTTTCGAACGTTGCTATGGCTAGAGAATAAATATCATTGCAAATATAGTTCCTTAACTAATTGAGAAGTACTGTATTATTAAAACAAGTCACAACATTAAGTAAGTTTTGATTTTAAGTATGAATACAACAATAAAGGAAGATATTACTTTAAAGTTTGCTTTTTATTTTTTATATATACAGCTATTTACTTTTTTTCAAATCTGTAAAAGTATCTGCTTAGTTACAGAAAAAAAAAATCTGGAAGGTTCCTAGCTTTTACAAGGTTATTTAAATAATTAGTTATTTGAAAGTATTCTTAGTGAAGTTATAATATGAGTTAGATAAGAGTTTTTTTTTTAAATTAATATGAGTTGAATTATAATAAGAGATTTCTTTAAAAAAAAATTTTGTGTTAAGATATGGAAAGAGAAAATATTGCAATCATCAAAAAAAAAAAAAAAAAATGCCTGTGAACAAAGATTATTAGGATCCATTTAGGATGAAATTTTGCTCATTGTCTTTACTTCAAAGCTGTAAATATGGATTAAGTTTTGATTGAAATGTTAGTTCTTGATATTTTTTTTTCTCTCTTTTGAAAATGTATAGTGTAGTTTTATAAATATTACTTTAGAATGTACATTGCTATTCTTATCGTATGAAAAAATTTTTAAACTTTTTGTTATTCTGATTATATTCTCATGGCTTGTTACTTAGTTTAATATAACTGTTAAATGCATTCATTTGTGTCATATATGACTCCATACTTCTATCACTAAATTTTGTTTGTTTCCCACGTGTATTTTATAATTTATTTTTTGTTTAAAGGAACAAGCAGGAAATTTCATTACGATCCCCTTAGCTATATTTTTTATTATTAAAAATCATGTTCTCAATATAGTATGTGGAGAGAGTAGCTTTTTTTTTCTTCTTTTTTCTCCCATTGAAAGGAAGTTTTTTTTTTTACATATTGTAATGATCTGGATGTTTTTATTAGAGTGTGATAGTGTATGACAGATAATTACATTGAAACAGTTTTACTTTAATAATACAACAATACTTATAAGAATATTATATACAATAATTCTAAAAGCGAAGTACTATTAAACACAAAAGTCTATGGAATCCAAGGGATCTTCCCCCAAAATCAGGTGCTTTAAGGAAATATGTATTGTTATTAAGATTTGAATAAAATTAATATATTATTATACCAACCTGTCGAAACAATATACTAATTTAATACAAGAGAAAAGAGAAGGAAAAAAAGTGCTTCAATGTAATTGCCCACTGTCATATACTTGATTTGATGCAGCTTATAATGGACTAAATAATTCCAATTTTAATCATTCTTTGCTGAACATATTAAATTTAGATATTTTAGATAATTTTTGAAGAGTTAATATATAATATAGGATGTTTAGAAAAAGTATATGATAAAAAAAAAAATCTGTACTTCTTTCATTCTAAAAGCAATAGATTAAAAGTATAAGGTTGTTACAGTTGATTGACTTGAATGAAACCATAGCTCTGTAAAATTCATATACAGTAAATTAGATTGAATAAGTAGTATTAAAAATATTTTTCAGGTATGGATATTTCTGAAGAGGATATAGAAAATATTGAAAACTGTATAGAGCAAATAGTTTCATTAATTAAACGTAGAGAAGAAACAAACAACTATTTAAATTCAAAAATGAGACAGATTGCTCCTAATTTATCTGCTCTGATTGGTGAAAAGGTATTTATAATTTTCTAACTATAAATTTATTAATTAAAATGTTACGTATTGCCTGTTTTTAAATATATAAAACTTCCATGCTTTTGTGTATGTGTCAGTAGATTTGATTTTATCAAAAAAGGAGTGCTATGAAAGAGTAGGGGAATTTAAATTAAAACATAATATAATGATTCAAAAGGGAACAGTATTAATATCAAAGAAAGAGCTAAAAGTAAAAGGCTTTTAATAAAGAAAAAACTCTTCTTACGTAACCCCTCTATAGAGTGTAATCATTCAAAAATAATAGTACACTATGAGTCTGAAATGAATAGTGTTAAAAATTTCCTGATCCAATCAATTTAAAGACCTATTATCTGAAGGTGGATTTAAAATAGGTTTTACTGAGAATCTGATTATTTCAGCTTTATAAACCTCTTAACTAAAATGAAAAATTGTTTCTTATTGCATTTTTTTTGTTTGCTATTTTGTAAACATTATTCTTGATATTTTACTTTTTTATAGGCTCAATATTATTTCATTTTTAACTAGTCACCTCGGACAATCAGGCTCATTATGCATATTGATTAGATTTTTATTTCAGTTAGATTAAATTTCTTGTCTGTGATCGCATATATTCTTCGCATATATTCAAGCCTTGCTTTTTAAAAATCGTCTTACAAATATTCTATTCATTATATATATATATATATATATATATATATATGAAAATTCCTAATAGAGGTAATCCGATAAAGTCATAGTGTTTTCAAAATCATAAATATTTGGTTCATTTATCTTCTAAATTTCAGGATAGTGTAACTTCACTCTTTTATTATTATTATTTTTTTCTCCCTTGTAAATTACACAGATATTAAATAGAATCCTCCTTTAGCTTTCAGCAATGTGTGAAAATCATGTGATTAAATATCTGATGAATCAATAATAATGGTTTGAATTCAAGGACAACAGTGCAATATATTGTTAAAAATTAGAAATTAAAAAAATTGCTAAAATTCAGGAAAATTTCCCTTGACTATTAATCAATATCATTAAAAGGACAATTTCCTAAATTTTGAAATATCATGAAATTTATTTTTGTGCAATGATATTTTTGGAAGTTATCAAAACTTATGACAAAACATCCAAATTTTGCTTAATGTTACTTAATTAAATTTTTTTTTAAATGCACTTTTCATCTGGGAGCATTTTTTTTTTTATTTTCATTTTCCAATGTAAATATATGCTCCAGTTTGATAAATTTAAATTCAATGCTTTGAGTTGGACAGCTCCAACACATGCACATTCATCATTATTATTAATAAAAGTAGAATTAGTAAATCACTTAAAAGCTTCTAAAGGCAAAAACCATTTACGTAATTGCAAGTCAAAGAGGGAAAAAAAAGGTTAACAGCAGTGTAACTAGTACGTAAATTTAATTGTGAACAGTTGTTGAAGAAGTAAAATTATATTTAAATTAAATACAACAGCAGCTGACAAATTATAATTGTAGGGAAGGTATGACTAGTTCAAAATAAATTTTCTTTTTTTTCTTTAGGAAAATATGCTAATTTTAATAGAGTGTTCAGAAAAGCATTTTTAAATGTCTGAGAGCAGAAAGAAACTAGCTATGTTTGTAAAGAAAAAAGTTATATATTATTGTAAGAATCTTGTTTTTCTAACTGATCTATGAATAATGCTTTCATTTTTTTATCTGAATTTTCCTGTTTCCACTTTCATCTTTTTATTTGCTTTATAGCAGCATCAACAGAATGCTGTTCTACAAATCTTTCATATTCGCTCCTTGTATTTATTCAGTGAATTCTGAATATGTGTTCATTATACTATTTTCTTTCTGATTTATTCATTAGCTGATTATTCTTTTTCATTTTTTTTTCTGATTATTTGATTCTCATGTACTTTCAATGTGTCTAATTTTGACAGGTTGGAGCTCAGTTAATCTCTCAGGCTGGAAGCTTAACCAATTTGGCCAAATTTCCTGCATCTACTGTTCAAATTTTAGGTGCTCAAAAATCTTTGTTTAGGTAATTAATTTTTTTCAATATACTTGTTTAATTATTATGGTTTTAGAATATAATTTATGTGAATCTTTATGGATGGTTTTCTTTCTTTTTTGTAATACTAACATATAATTACAATTATCTTAATGGTTTTACCAAATAAGCTTTATGTTTTAATCTGATCATCAGCAAATGACAACTTTTATAGCATCTTTTGTATATTTGCATAAAATTTAAATTTCCGAAATTTAATTTATTAATATTTTAAGAGTATTATTTATATATTGATTAAATTTGAATTGAGTTCCTGTTTTTTGTTAATTGTATGTATATTCTCAAAAAAACATAGAAATTATTCTATTAAAAAGCATTATCTGGTTCTCTTTTTATCAAAATACAAATAGATTCACTTTTGATTTTTGTGTATTAGAATTTTAATGTGAATAATCAGTTCATTTGATATAAATTTCATTGAGTGTATAAATTTCGCAGTCAGATTTCTAATACTAACATGAAATTTTTATTTAAATAGGGGGAAAAAATCTCAGGAAATGTAATCTTATAGCTTGCAGTTATTAAAATTAATTGGAACAATTATATATACACTGGTGTGCAAAACTTAAGCAACAGGCTATGTTTTTTGCCATAACTTCATGAGAAATCATCTGAGAGACATGAAATTCAGAAATGAGATACAGCATTTTGTTCTGAAAGAATGACGAAAGCATAGTTTCGCAGAAATGAATACAATGCATACAGTATGGAATCAAACAAAAAAAAAAGACTTTATTGAACTCATAGTATCGTTACACATGATTGTCTGTCCAAGAGGAAGAATAGCAAGCAGTTGTTCCTTAGTATGGGATATGCCCTCCCCTTACTGCAATGGTTGCTTTGCACCGTCTCCCCATACTCTGCACCAGATTGTCCAACAGTTCTTGAGGTAAGAGTGCCCATTCCTCAATCAGCATCTGTTTAAGTTGTCGGGCGTTCTCAGGAGGATGTAATCGTGCCGCAAGGCGTCTCCCCAAAGCATCCCACACATGTTCTATCGGATTTAAATCAGGGGAGCACGCCGGCCAATCCATTCGAGTGATATCTTCACTTTCCAGGAGCTCCTCAACAGCATGAGTTCTGTGTGGCCGTGCATTGTCATCCATAAAAACGAAGTCTGATCCAATGGCACCTCGGAACAGACGCACATCGGGAAGGATCACCTCCTGACAATAGCGATCTCCAGTTACAGAACCTCTGTCGAAAACGTGGAGCTCAGTCCGCCCGTTCATCATAATGCCTCCCCAGACAACAACTCCAGGACCACCGAAACGGTCTCTTTCTGTGATGTTACTGGGGTGAAACCGTGTCCCGCCCTCTCTCCAAATCAACTGGTGTTGGGAATCGCTTGTAACATCACAGAAAGAGACTGTTTCGGTGGTCCTGGAGTTGTCGTCTGGGGAGTCATTATGATGAATGGGCAGGCTGAGCTCCATGTTTTCGACAGAGGTTCTGTAACTGGAGATCGCTATTGTCAGGAGGTAATCCTTCCCCATGTGCGTCTGTTCCGAGGTGCCATTAGATCAGACTTCGTTTTTATGGATGACAATGCACGGCCACACAGGACTCATGCTGTTGAGGAGCTCCTGGAAAGTCAAGATATCACTCGAATGGATTGGCCGGCGTGTTCCCCTGATTGAAATCCGATAGAACATGTGTGGGATGCTTCGGGGAGACGCCTTGCGGCATGATTACATCCTCCTGGGAACGCCCGACAACTTAAACAGATGCTGATTGAAGAATGGGCACTCTTACCTCAAGAACTGTTGGACAGTCTGGTGCTGAGTATGAGGAGACGGTGCGAAGCAACCATTGCAGTAAGGGGAGGGCATATCCCATACTAAGGAACATCTGCTTCCTGTTCTTCCTCTTGGACAGACAATCATGTGTAACGATACTATGAGTTCAATAAAGCCTTTTTTTGTTTGATTCCATACTGTATGCATTGTATTCATTTGTGCGCAATTATGCTTTCGTCATTCTTTCAGAACAAAATGCTGGGAATCGCTTGTGGCACTAAAACGACCCTCATCTGTAAAGAGGACATGACTCCATTGATGAGATGTCCAATTTTTGTGCTCCCTGCACCACTCTAAACGATGCCGCCAGTGGGAAACTGTCAAAGGGATGCAGCGTTCAGGACGGCGGGCGAATAGGCCACCTTTGTGAAGGCGTCTGGACACAGTAAAACGCGACACTTGTCGCCCCGTTGCTGCACACAGTTGCTGAGCAATTGCGCTTGCTGACTGGTTTCGGGTTCTTTTCGCCTGCAGGACGATATGTCGGTCATCCACTGCAGTTGTTTTCCTAGGGCGGCCACCACCAACCTTTCTCACAGCTGTACCTGTGGTTTGGAAGGCTTTCCAAGCGCGCGAAACGACACTTTTGTTGATTCCGAACTCTTCAGCTACACTGGTCACACTACGCCCCTTCTCCAGCTTTCCGATCATTCTCCCACGTGTGAAATCGTCCAGGTGATTTCTGCTAGCCATATTTCACGAATTAACTCACGTGCACTTACAGCCAATGTCTTTAATTGCTTCTCCGTCCTTCCTTTTATTGTAGTGTTGAGCTGCGCGCGCCTTCCGCACGTGTTTTTCGTACGCTCACGTCGCCTGTGACGTTTTGTTCCTGATATTTGCATACGCATGACCTTTCTCTTGAATTACGTGTTCATTGTACAGATTGCAAGAACTTTTCTGCAATTTCCTGGCTATCTGCTTAAAATTTGCATTGTTGCTTAAGTTTTGCACACCAGTGTATATATATATATATTGTAATAGGGATATAGTTTTTAACTATCACATTGTTTTTATTGTTATGTGGTATTTGGGTTGTTTCTTTTGTCACCAATCCCTCATCTTTATTATAACATTTTCAAAAATAACTTTTACTTTATATGCTATATTTTAAAAATTTTATACCATCCCATTTAGTTTATTTAATGTTAGTCAAAAGACTTGAATTTTTTTTTCATATAATTGTTTGTAACATTTTATTTATATTTAATTTGAAAACAGAATATTTTTAAATTTCATCACTAATAAATTTATCATAATTATTTTCTTTCAATTTAGATTTTTTCCCCCTTATTTGTGGAAAACTTTCCTAGAAAATTTGATCAAATGGAAGTTGTTTCCATTGGTATTTATTGAGAATTAAAGCTAGGGTAGGAATATTTTTTAAATTCTATGGTAAACCTTGCAATTTTCTTTCAATAATACAAAATTTTTTCATAAGAATTTGTTGAAAATTATGGATACTAACAAAAAAATAAATAAATATGAAGATTATTTTATTAAAACAATGCATCTATTTTATTTATTTATTTTTATTTGGAATATATATCTGTACAAAGTGTAAGGGCAACTCTTTTTAAAATAATATATTTTTCCTTTATTTATAGGACTTTAAAAATTAAAGGTCAAAAAGAGACTTTTGGTTCACTAAAGAAAGCAACATTAGTTGGCAAATATTTGAAAGGACGTACTTCCAGATACTTAGCAAACAAATGTTCACTGGCTTCAAGAATTGACTGTTTTAGTGGTGAGAATCCTATTAATTTAATTTCTTATGAAAAAATAATAGGTTTCATAATATAATGGGCTAATTTTGAAATTATACTGTCTCTTTTAAGTACTGCTATTAAATGGAACAAAGTAATTTTTTTTTTTCATATACATATAATCAAATCACAAATCCCAGACCATTTCCTTAGCAATATGATAACTTTTCTTTATTTTAAGATATGTTTTAAAATTCTCCATGATCCATTAACAATAATAAATATTTATTATTGTTAAAATTTAAATATTAAATTATCTGACTAAAAGTTTCCACACCTCAATTGAGTGCTTATTCATTATTGAATTTGCAGCTCAGGAGTTGAATGGAATTTATTTCATGTAAGTATTTTTACATACCCAATGTGATAACTGGAATATATATGCAAATGCATCTGCTAATTTATTTTATGCTAGGAAAAGAGTAATTAGTCCCATACATTAGGAGGGAATTTGAAAAAGTTTTGGGGGTATTTGGTGTGAAAAGATATTTCTTGGAATAGAATTAAAATATAATAAGGACTTTATAATGTACTTTTAATTAGTTGTTTTTTACTAGTTTTATATATTATGGCCTATTTTAGTTTGTGCTATTGTTGGAAATAGTAATTTGATTGCTTATATCACAATGTATTTGTAAACATAATGTTAAACAATTTAATTTAGCTATATGCAATAAAAATTTTCATGGATATTATATAACACATGAATATTTCTGAAATGGGAAAAAAATGGTTTTTCATAAGTTCAAAAATTTGTTATCAGTTTTAGTTAAAAAAAAGAGTTGCAACAATTTGATAAAAATAATGGCATTTCAAGATTTTGAGCATTTTTAGGAATTTGTGTTGTTTTCTTATAACTTTTTTTTAAAGAATTATGATGATTCAAATGAATTTCTGAATAAATAAATATACAAAAATACATAGTGATGATTAAGTGCTTTGTTTCCCTTCATTTTCTCAACATTTTTATTTACCTTTTTTATAGCATAAAAATTTAGAATCCATGCTGTTTAGCTTTTGTGACTAAATACTACTAATAATAATTTTCTTCTTTTTTTAAAAAATTTACTTACAAGTTTTTAAATATGTTACTCTCGGATTTGAAATATTTTATTGTTATGTATGTAATAAATTTTGTGTATTTTTTATTTATTATTTTATTTTAGATCTCTTTAACCAAAATTTTCATTGTGATTTATTTGTCTTTAGTAATCCCTACAGATGTATATGGGCAGAAACTGAAGCGAAAAGTTGATAACCAAGTGAATTTATATAAGATAAAGAATTTAGGAATTGCTCCTGATTTAAATGTGAATGAGGAGAGGAAAGCAGTGAGTATTTAATCAAACTTTTACTTTAATGCCAAAAATTCCATTAAAGCTCCATTTTATAATAAAATTTATTCACTAAAAATAACTCTATGTTTATGTAATAAATTATACTAATGCAAAGAAATTTTGAATTGCATGAATGTTACAATGCTAATAAAGATGAATTTTTAAGTTTATGGCTTTATGCTTAAAAGAGCTTTAAATTAAAAATGATTAAAATTGAAAAGTTATTTGCAAAATATGGACTATTTGCCATATTTTATGTTTTACATGCATAACATATTTTTGGAATTGAATTTTATTCTTGAGATCAATAATTTTTCTTTAATTAAGAATTACACAGTGTTTTAATTGCACCAAGAATTTTTTTTTGTATAAATTTATTCATTTTATTGTTCAATTTATCATACTTGTTTTCTTTGTGCCTATGGTTAGCACAATTCATTATCTTATGAAGTTCAGCCTTTTTTTTTAATTCTAAGTCTGTGTGATATCTGATATTAAAATCTCTGACTTTTATTTTTTATTCAGAGATTTTGTGTTAATCTCCGAATTATTTTATCATTTTCATAACTTCATTTTGCTGTGGATTTAGAGATGTGATATTTAAAAACAATTGCAAATCAATTAATAAAGCAAACATTTACTTTAAAAATTTCTCACATAAGTGCAATTTAACTCAGAAAAGAAACATAAAATAATGTTCTTGTATTATTCCATGTCAATATAGCAATTATAAATGTTTGATGAAGTGCATACATGGTTGCAAGTTTCAAGATTTTTGATTAAATTGTTGTTATATGTAAAGCATTAATTGACTTTTACTGTCTATCATAATTTTTATGATGATAATTTTGGTTACCTGCATTTGGCATTGCTTTTGCTATGAACTGTCACAGAATATATCATTTTTGTATAAGTTTACATTGCTCCCTCCTCTCCATGGTATATAAGTATCATGAGTATAATTTCACTGCATTATTTTATAGCATATGAATTCATAGATTTACCTGTGGATTTTTCCCAAATTAAGTTTCCTAAAAGGCTGTTTATAGGGTTTTATCTCAATAAATAATATGAATCTAGACCTGTTAATCATAATTCAATCAAATTAATTTAATCTTGGAAAAACCATTACTTGTTTTAAAAACTAAATTCCACACTTTAAAATATAAATTTTGTTTTGCAATTCTAATGAATTTATGCATTATTCTTTTAAAATGGCATGTGAAATTATAAGACATAAATTGATAAATATAATTTTTAATAACTGATGCAGAATATGATTTAATATTATTTTAAATTAAATTCTTTTAATGATTTATGATATAAACTGTAAATTGCTGCCTGTTTCTGAAACCTTCGCCTTTATGTTGAAGTTTGGAATATAATTGAAGTATGTAGTACACCAATTTTGAAGAGAAGTTTATATTGAATGTATTGATTTACATTATAATATACACACACAATAAAGCTTGAGAAATATTGACATATATTATTAGATTTAAGGTTTCCATATTCCCTGATGCACTAAACAGTAATTGGCCAGAATTCATCAAGTAAATAAGATGAGATTTTGAATATCATTTAATGGATTATAGAGAAGGGAAAAACTATTTAAGTGGGAAGAGGAATGGGAAATAAGCATTGAAATCCAACAAAATTCATTATGCTGTACATGAATGGAATCAAATTTATCAATATATCAGTGCAAACCCCTTATTCATCGATTTTTTTATGGACTGTTCATGTTTTATTGACTTCTCAAGAATTAACTCAGATTTTGATATCCATATGTTTTTGAATTGATTATGAGATAACTTATTCTTGTTATTACCAAAATAAGTTAACTCATTAAGAATAAAAAATCATTCAGATCTAAAAACTTCAGTTAACTCAGATTTTGATAACTCATTTATGTATTCACAAAAACAGCTGACAGCATAAGACAACTTCTGTGTGAGAATGCTACTCTACAATGTATTAAATTATCTCTAATTCTTGATTAATTTGGTTCATTGTGTTTACTAGATTACTTATTTTTGAAAAATGTTAAAACACATTAAGGAATTTTGCAATGTACTGAAAGAAAACCAAATTTTTCTGAACTATTTTGTTCTCTTTAAAGCATGGGAATGTGTATTCTTATGCTTTTCAAATTTTGTTTTCTTTTTCTGTGTTCCTCTGTTTTGCATATAGGGCAACACATTTATTGCAGCTTTTGTTGCCCCCTAATATATTATATATAAATAATATTCTGGGGTATTATAAATTAAAATCTTCTTACTTAATTTCTGAAATCCCTAATTGTGCAACTAATTAATAATGAAAAACAATGTTTGTCAGTGAATGATTACTGATTTTATTATTTTAATCCAGATTATGTTCAGATTTAAAGGCAAAAAGTCTTTACAAATTGGCAAATGAAATGTTTTTCTTTTTTGCTGGCACTGATAAATATTTTCAATTATTTTTACATATGAACTTAAATAAGTTGCCTGTCAGGTTCATAATTACTGATATATGCTTTGAATTAGTTTTGAAAATTATCACTACCAGCAAGATATTCCTTGAAGTTCAGATTATAGTAGAGTAGAAGAGTTTCAAGGTCTTCCTAACTTTAGCACATTTTTGATTCACGTTTTTTAAAATAAGTTCTAAATTATTATTAATTTTTAAGTTTCTTATTTTTGCTTTTTCAGCTTGCATTAACTTAAATCTTGTTTCTGAAATGCATTTTTATTATTTTCTTTTCCGTCACATATTATTTAAAATGAAAATTGGAAAGATTTTGCCATATTAAATTAAATTAGAAAAGGAAATTAGAATCGATAGTACGAGCAAGGAAAGAATCATTGTCTTTTCTCTCCCTATTGAGTTCTGATTATGATTCAAATTTAACAATTTTTTTTTTTAATTTCAGTATATTATTTATTGTATTTCACTATAGAATATGTACATAAACTGATTTTTTTTTTGTGTGAAATTAAAAGGATTGCATTATTTCAAACATAATTGATTCAAGTTGTATTTTTATTCTCATGGCAAACAATTTCATTACAAATAATTATCTTTTTAACTCTCCCTTTCTTTTCATGTGTATTGCAGGCTTTAGCTGTCAAGAAAGCTCTCCGTAGAAAACTGAAAAAGGAAAGGAGGCGTCGGAAGTTGGCTAACATTGAAGGAAAAAATAACAATGAACCTGAAGTGGAAATGTTGGAGGAAGTTCCATCAGATGTTTCTGTACAGAAACAGAAGAGGAAAAGAAAATCAAAAATATGTAAGTGATCAAAATTATATACCTCAATTAATACCTATATGAAATGGATAAAATCCATTTTCATATTTAACTTACTGAAAGTGTTATTTGTACCTTTGTTGTTTGTCTACACAAAATTGTTTTTGATGGAAAGGACTAAAACGGACATATTTATTCTAATTGATTAATCAAGTTAATTCACATAGTTTTTACATACTATTATATTAACATAGCTAATTAACTGCTATCTTGAAATTTTTTCCTATATGGAAACTGAAATTATTCAATAATTTAATCCACTGGCTTTTTTTATGCATGTGTATAACAGGTATCATCCCAAATGTTTCAGTGATACCTGAGAATGAACTTATTTTTATTTGATTAAAAGTCCACTCCGAAAGAAACAACCCACTAGGATTATGTATATTAAATAAATACGAGCTTATTAATTGCATAGAAAATCTTTTTTATTCACAGAAATTTTGTAAGAATAATCAACATAATCCAAGATTTATCCTTAATAAGAGTCAATTTTTTTAAAAAAAAATATTGAGGTATATCTATTACATTTCATCATTCAGATTCTTTAATTGATCCTACCTTAACCTTAAAAATTAAAATGGCTGTTAATTTCTTAATAAACCCATTTTATTCCAGTCTTTAAAAAATGTTGATTGGGAAGAGATGAATAACAAAGACATTTTAAGGCAATGAAATTATCAGCATTTATTAAAATAGTGTAATTTTATTAAAAATCATGTTTGTCTGAAAGTAAGATATCAGACTTATTAAATTTCATAGGCTTATTTTAATGTAATAAAAATATTACATATATGAATTTTATGCAGAGTTCAACAAATTTTTAATTCTGTAAGTAAATGTTAAATACTTCAATGTTTTTTAGTAACACTACAATAATAAAATGTTAGTTATTTGTCTGATGGTGCAGTGAAATGCATTTAGTTTTTACTTTCTCTTGTACAAAGAGAAGAAGTATTATAATGTCAAAAGATAAGAATTCAAGATTCTGATGAATCTTCACGCTTCAGACCTACCTGAGTAAAAAAAAAGAGTTATGTCTGTCTGTGAACTTAACTCAAAAATGTTTTGAATTAGATGAATTATGGCATTTGATATATGGACTTGGAATCAAATTTTAAATGAGATTTGTGCATAAGAAGTCTATTTGCTGGAGTACAAATAGTTGTAATAACTACAAAATGTAAGGAATTAGATAAAATTTGGTACAGAGTTTATATACCTAAAATATATAGGTCCATATCAAATTTGCAATAAAATCCAATAAAATTGAACATTTGTATTTTCCCATGCATATAAATGCTGCAATTCAAAAACATTATACCTTACACTCATGAAATTTGAGCTATCAGTTTTAGTATTTAAAGAGTAGATTCTTATCATATTTTGAAACTAAATCTTTGTAAAGATTTATCATCTACCAAGGTATATTTTCATATGCAAATGCAGTAACTTAAATAAATGAAATTTAATATGCTACATTGCAAATGTAGTTTTATGTTAATTGATAATGAAAAAAAAACCCATTCAAAATACATACTTGATAATCTGAATATTTGTGTATTAACTGCATGCCGGCTAATAATCACCAAAAAAAATCGTCAGAGATTCAATATTTCTTCATTATTATTTGCCAATATCATGCAACTTATTTAAGTATTTATTCTTTTTTATACTTTAAACTACACATCTCTTGTGAGGTAGACGCTGAAGGTGAAAATCTGAACATTCTTGCCTTGCTGAAGGTGTACAGTTTTATGTGGGGTGGGTGGTATGAATATTCATCTTTTACTAGAGAATATGCAAGAAAGTTTTTGAAAGATCAGATCACTTCCATTTACTTTTGTTTATTAGCTATTACGTACTCTGTACCAATATATACAGAGCATATTTTAACTAAAAGAATGATAGTTCCTGAAAAAAGATTAGAAAAAGCAATCGCAGGTCTTACCTTTAATTTTTTTGAAAACGAGAAAGAATTATCTCTCTTTACTAACATTACAGTTTTAAGAGGAGATATATGATCTCATTTAATCCTAAAATGAAGTTTATAAAAGTGTGCAAAGATTATGTTCTGGTGGTTCCAATCTACAGAATTCTAAAATTTCTTGCATTTTTGTCCAAAAAGAAGGTTGTGTTAATTTTATATTTTTTATCAGAGATATGACTGTTCATAAATTTTCAAATGCTACATCTGTGTTTATTTTGAATTAATCTTACCGTATTTTTGTTTCAGAGGATATTCATCTGGAGGAAACCTTAAGAGCAAAGAGAACTGATGGAAACCACATCCAGCATACTTTGTATATACCTGTGTACATACGAAATTAAAATAATTTTTTTTTTTTATCATCCAACACATTTCAATATTATTTTCTCTGTTTTAGAATCCTGCATTAATAATTTTAGTTTAATTCTTTCAGTTTCTTCATATGAATGCCTAGCTGCCAAATCCTGGTATTATTTGATTTGCGAGTCTAGAAAAACATACAAAAACCTGTGGGCAAACATTTTATTAAAAAATTATTTTTATTTAACTGAGAAAGATACAGTATCAACCTCTTATTGAATAAATACCAATTTCATGTCACCAAGATGTTCAGATTTGTATTCTTATTATTTTTATCATAAAATCAAAATTTATAAAAATTGTCTCTCTATATTTAATTTCGAACATTATGATATTTAAACCAGCAGCAAGATTTTAGATGTACCATTATTCGTTGTTAAATAAACTTACCTCATTATTTACCAGCACAGTAGAATTTTTTCAGAGATGTGAATCTGAAATTATTTAGTGATAATGTAGACATTAGAAAGATAATGAAAATAAGAATTTGCATATTATGTTGTTAAATTAAAGAATGGCAATTTTATAAGGTAACTTAAATGCATAAAAATACATATTATAATTACTGAATATCTATACAGGAAGATTTAGAATTTCTGTTTAAAGATCTAAAATCTTTTTTAATCAAAGAATTTTCAAGTATATTTCTTAATAATTTAGCCATTGGAACCCTGCCGTTTGTTGTTTCATTCTTATAAAAAAACTCACATTGAAATTTTTAAATGTACCCAAAGCAAATACAAAAGATGTCTTTCCACTCTCTACTTATATTCTGAAACAGATCTTTATTATTTTCTGATCCTTTACAGATGCACAAAGATTGAAAATGCAATTAAACCTAAATAATAATATAAAAAATATTTTGCAATTGATATCATTTAAATATTTTAAATAACATCGCAATGAATTCTTCCATATACAGATCCTTGAATATAAAATGCATCATAAGAATTTTTCAAACATGTTTGGAAAATAAATTTTATAAAGTCAGTTTGAAACTTTTATGTTAAATTACACATAGAATTTTTTCCCCATTCTAATTTTAATAATTTAAATCGAGCCCCAAAAAATCAAATAGTTGTTAGTGTGGAACTTTCAATATAGTAGAGAAATATAAATTATAAATATTTTCTATTTATATTGTATTTTAAAAATATATAAAACACATACTAATATCTTAATCTATCAGTAAGGAATATATAAACAAATAATAAAAAGTTTATATATATTTACCCTTATGCATTATATGGAAACTGACTATTGAAATTAATTCTTTGATAATACATATAAAGTCATACAAAGATTTTGGTAATTATGATAATGTCTATTATAATATGCAGAATTATTGCACACTTATCATTAAATTTATTTATCAAAATTTTTAACATATAATAATATATTTAGCAGACTGTGATAAAGTTAAAAATACTTGCATGATACTTCTTATATATATAAGACATGATATTGAAAATTGATAGTTTTTTGCCACATTCAAAAGTGATTGCCTTTCTTCTGTTGTCAGACGTGCATTTGGAAGAATACAGATAATTTTGAGAAGATTTTCTCAAAGTATTGACCTGCTGCTCGTAAAACAAGATGACAAGTGTAAGGGAAGATGAGATAAGAGATTGATCACCTGTGGCTAAGGGCCAACCACCTCAAAGAGAATACCAGTTCAGAAAATTTGCCAGTAATATGGATGGATTATGATAACGACAGTAGTCGACCACAAAAAAAACCTGTCGATACGGTTTCGTTCATTGGTGGCAGAGTGGTTGGATATACACAAGAACTCTGTCCCAGAGATATGGGTTAAGTGAAAGTAATGTTTATAAAGGAGGAAAACAAAAAAATTAAATAAATAAATAAAGAATCTGACTTCAATTTTGTGTGAAAAATATCTGAAATCCTATTGGGTAATAATAAAAGAAGAATGCCATACGACTCGGTATTAAAACAAAATATTGCTACATTTTGCAGAGGTTCTGGATTTAATGGGTTACAAGCAAAAATTTATGTATTGTAGTTATTTACGAATAGTTATTGTTGATAAAACTTCTATTATTCATCTATACTTAAAACTGCTGGAAAAACGCCCAAATCTGTGTAAATATTTTATTTAAAAAAAAACTGCATGCATTCAGGAAAATTTTCGCCAATGAGTGTTCACCAAAAAACAATTATCTAAAGTATTATTCTTTATTAAATGAACAGAAATCGGATTTAGCATTACATTCATAATTTTTAACAAAACAATTTAGATCAAAAGGAGTATCTGAACTTTCTTTTCTGTTACCATAAATGGGAGCGACATGGAACTCCTTGGTGAAAATAATTGCTGATAACTACCCAACTTTATAATCTGCAGATTATATATTATTTTTCGGTCCGGAGGTCAAATAATGTTGAATATGAAGATAAGACATCAGCAAAGCAAAATAACACTAATGTAAGAAAGCAACAAATATAAATATTTTTATAGCTTGCTGAAATTTAATTTTATACACATATGTTGGAATTTTTTTTATATATAAACATAAATTGTTTATAATCTTATCGCACGATTTGAGATTTTTGAACGAAAATGTAAAATATAGGAAATATAGAATAATGTAATAATTGTTACAATGAAATATTAATAATGTTTTGAATTATTTTATTTTATTGTGTTTTGCAATTATTATTTTTACAATGCATTTTTTATGGGAAAAAATACAGCAGGATTAGTTTAAAAAGAAAAGGTTCCTTTAGATGGTAAAAAACCTGAATAATTGCCTTTTTTTGATGAATTTATTTATTGTATACTAGCCGCCTTTGGTAACCAGCCGGTTCGCCAGTATTACCGCTCGCTACAATTTTCAATTAAATATTTTAAGTAACTGGTCTCTTAATAGATTCTCAAGCAAAACATTTTTAATCTTCAAATTTTGATAGTCATGCCAAACTTATACTGTTTTTCGGATCGTTTCGTTCAATTTACTATATATATTTTGCTAATTTGTTGTCATTTCCGGTAAAACTTCAACATTAATTTAAAGGGGAAATGATGAAATTGCAATTAATATAAAGATATTTTTTAATAAAAACCAAGCGTTTTATTTTATTGTTATTTATTTATTATTATTATTATTGAATATGAGTATTGCAAAAAGAATCGCTCGGTATTTAAGTCCTATGTGAACTATAAATATTTTTCATAATTTATGTAATATCTCAAGCAATAAGTCAACAAAAATTTATCAGATTCAGCATAAAATGCAGTTTTTAGTTTTGCTGTCAAAAGGATTGAAATGAAATCAATAATAATATTTTGTTCCGGCCTATAAATATATTTCAAAAATTATGAAGTCTAAATTTAATGCAGTAAAGTATCATATTCTGAGAAATATTCTGGACACACCAAATTTTAAATAAATGAATGAATGTTTCTGTTTTCCACGATCAACTAAGACTTATTTATGAAGCTTTGAATGTTAAAAATTTAGAAAAACTCAACATTTTCATAATCTTAGGCCTGAGCGCTGATTGGCATATTTTATTTGAAACAATCGATGGAAAATCTAAAATTATCCTTTTTTTATTGAATAGTGATATTCAAATTTTCATAAATCAGTCAGTTTAAGTGAGTTGATTGGAAATTAACTCTTTTTATTTAAAATATTAGTGTTTCAAGAACATTTTGTTAATCGTGATTTCCACAGCAGAAGCTTTATGTAAAATCAAAAATTCGTTATTTATTAGAGCATTTATTGAATCAAGTTACATAAAATATAATCATTTTCCATTTAGACCATTTTAGCAGATCTGTGTCTTACTAAAGGTTTAAAAATTAGCTGTGTGGCCCTGATTTGAATGGATATCCTGTTCATATTAAACAAAACTTGCCTTAAAATAAAACTGCTTTATTGGATTAATAATACAGAGAGTGTAAAAGATCATAAAATAATTTTTCTTGAATTTATTTAAAAAAAGAATAATACTTCTTATTTGTTTCATTTCCTACAGACACGTGCCGAAAATTATATTTTTGCAGATTTCATTTCCAAAAAGATTTAATTTATTTTTAATTGGAGCTTTAATCAATGTGATGGCAACACTTTGAAAAAAGCTAATTTTTTCCCATGAATGCGAAACGTGCTCGTGCAGCTTAATTTTAATTTTAATTTTTTACGAAAAAAATTATCGAAAAACATAGTTAAAATATTTATTTAAAAATTCATTAAAAATAGAAATTTAATTTTAAGGTTAAAACATTGGTATCATTTGAAAGATAAATTTTTGATCTTTAACTTCATGTAAAAATCTTTTTTGTGTGGTAATATTTTCGGAAGTTATAGCAGAAACACGCCAAAATTTCGCTTGATTTTTAAATAAATAAAATTTTAATTAAAAATTCGATAAAATAACCCCCAGGTGCACATTTCCGGCCTCCAAGGTATACACGTGCCAAATTTAGTAGCTGTAGGTTGAATGGCGTCTGTAGAGAGCCAACACACACACACACACACACATTGAGCTTTATTATAAGTATAGATTATTGAGTGACAGATTACTAATTTGTCAGACCAGGCAGTAAAACTCCAACAGAATTTCAGAAACAAATTTATAAACAAATATTTCTTTTTAGATAACAAATCATGAGGAAAAACGGTGTGTTACATCATTATCAAGTTTGGAAGAGATAAATAAAACTGACGTATTGAAACACAAATCAATAAGTTTTAAACATCCGTTTTTTATCTCACTTCAACGTGAATCATTTTTTTGTTTTTCTGTCTTGAAATGCATATGTCAAGGCTTATCAGTTTCAATCAAGAGAATGAAGAATTTATGATGTTTCGCCATAAGCGGATATTGGAGTTTTTAAATTACGACAGAAAGAGAAAGCTTTCAAAATTTTCTATGTGGTGCGACCTACACAGGTAAGTGTAACTATTTATCATTTTTTTTTTAAATCTTACACATTCTCTAGTGAGTTGCTTTTTTGAATAATTATATATCTCATTGCATATTTTTTGTTGCATAATAGTTAAGAATTGAAAGTCTAATTAGGTTGTGAACTATATTTTATGTCGCGATTAGGGTTTAGAAGACGAAAACACGTCATTAACATCTTGATGTATGAACTTTTTAAGTTTCTAATTAAATGTTACATTTTATTTTGGACGTGTTTTTTTTTATTTTCATCCTTACACAAGAATGAATACTTTTGTCCAAAATACGATATTTTTGTTTATTAAATTAACTGCTTATTAATTACAAATTTAAATCTAAAAATATCGAAAAATGAATCAGAACCAAGCACAGTTTTTATAAGTGAAAGGGTTAAAAATAATTTAATAATTGCCGAATTCGCTAACAATTGAGTCTGTTGTTGAAAAACCAAAAAAGTAGTCTATTAATAAAAAAGATGGAAGAGTGTGTGTGTGCATGTGTGACATTTTAGCAAGCATTAATTTTCGCGAATCAACTGGTCGCCAAAGGTGACTTATAATAATTAAGTAGATACTGCCTTTATTCCTATTTCATTTTCATTAAATTACCTCATTCTCCTTCCATGCAAATTAAAATGTTTGATTTTTTTTTTTTAATGATCCCGTACGAAACTTCCATTCTTTTAAATATCGTCTTCCTTCTCCAAAACGATGAGTTAGTTTTTTGTTGAATTGCGAAAGCGTATGCATAAAATTGCAAAGATAGTTTATTAATGTGAATATATTTACGATTCACATTCATTATTTGATGCCAAAATGTAATCATTTTGATAAAAAAAAATTTGTTTCGGCAACTAATAATTGGGCAAAATATAACTAGTGCTTTGAAACCCCTGCCCCAGTGAATTCTTGATTCAAATTTCTTTGGGAACTGGTCATTCAGAAAGCTAGGAAAATGAATTAAAAAAAGAAAAAAAAAATTGTGAAAGATTTATGCATCCATGATGCTACAATATCTAGTTTTAATTTTTCTGTTAACATATTAAAACGCATTACTTTTTTGAAATATATTAATTAAATATTCTCTAAAAGAAGTGGGTAAAAAATCCTAGACATTTGTGCATAGTTCATTTCTCAATGCTCTTTATAGGTTGAATGGATAAAAGAGATATTGACAGCAGAAGGAACATATAAGATTGAATATATAATCTAAGTTAATGGATTTTAATATTTCTTAATAAAAGAAAAAAAATGAATTTTAACTTTGCTTTGGAAGAGGAGGGGGTCTTAATCATCCACTTTTGACACCATTCCTCTTGAAATATAAATTTTAGCCAATACAAAAATATGGAAGAAACTATAGAAAAAGATAATGAAAAATAAAAATTTTAATTAGAAACAGTTATATGAAGAATTAGAATGATATTCATTTAATTAAAGGTGTGGCGTTTCGTGGACGGCAATCATAGTGAAGGTGTAAGCTTTTAATTCACAGTGATGTATTTTTTTTTTATCTAATTTACACCGTTTTTTTAAATTAATTTTAAATAATATAAAAATTATTTAAAAAATACTTATTAAATGTTTTATTTGTTGACTCATCGGTTTTTTTTAATAATGGAATTAGCATTAAATATTCGGTAATTTCGGATTAAAAATTTCGCTTCAAAAAAAACTTTCTCAGTTAGCTTTCTAGTATTCCTTTTTAAGAATTTGCTGATACAATATATGTATCAGTTTGCACACACTTACATCCATGCATACTAAAGCCTTTATGCAGAGTCTCTAGAAAAGTTAGAACTGAAGTGTAGATTATTTTATAATTATTAAGCTGAAGCATTTCAAACAATGCTTTCCAAACGTATCCGTTTCTCCTGTGGGTGGGAAAGCAAATAAAATTACCGCTATCCCCTAAAGGAATCTCAGAAAGTTTTATCGATTGAAAAACAAAAGGCAAACTATTGGAATTTTAAGTCTGAATAACACTTATTTGAAATAAATTAGTTTATTTTCAAATATGTCGCCTAATAAGCATATTTAAGAGTCATTTTCTGAGGTATTTTCAGCTCGTTCTGGTAGAACATTCTAAAATAATATAAAAAATTTAACCCTTTGGGCCCACTGGGACATATATGCTCCACTGATATTTTTAAATCACCCAAAGTGGAGAATTTATTGAAGTACATGTCCCAATGGTTTTCTGCGATTACATTCATATGTTAGTGCAATTTTTTCCCGTATCCACTGTATTTTATATGGTCACTTCAACCCCAAAGGGACATGCACTTCATTTGCCCCATTTAAAAAGACAGCTGAGACATGTGTACCACCTCCAAAATTGCACCTATAATTAATTTTTGTTTTTATTTTAGTGGAGTATAGCTATTTATACTTTATTTGACCCATTAAAACCCTAAATTATTTTAATTTTAGAAAAGAAAACACAGGTATTGAAAGGGTTGATAAACTTTCATGTTTTCAGGCACTTAATAAACTTTCATGTTTCATCTAATGAATCCTAGAGTTTTTTTGTAGTTTTTGCGCCTTGAATTTTGAAGATTTACTTTCCTCTTTTCAGAATGCATTTGTCTCACTGTCACAAATATAATAACAAAGCATAAATTTGTATTTTTTTTGTATTATAATGAAAAGATCTCATCTTCTAGTTTCTTCTAATATGTTTCTGGATGCTGTAAGAAAAGTAAAAACTAATTTTTAAATAAAAATAATCGTTTTAAATATCGTTATGAAATTTCTTTACCGGGGTTCGTTTGGATAGTGGAAGTGATATGGTGTGTAGAACGCTCAATCAGCAGTAGAAAATAAAACAACAACGTTTATTTACACGAAGACACAGAAGACAGCACAAAAGCGACAACTATATACAGAACAGAAGACGATTATCTTCACCCGAGACGTGTAGCATACAACAGCAGCATACAACCAGAATCTACTGCAGACAGTAGCGCACAGCTCAGTTCGGCACTAGCTTGACTCCGTCGCTTCCGACTACTCTGTCTTCGACTTCTCCGACTCGGACTCGGATTACTGACTTGACTTCTCTGGCAGCTACAGCCCCTTTTATAGGTCTCAGGAGGCGGGGCTAGAAGCCTCTCAACCAATCAGGAACGTTCGAGGCGTATCTCGATTCCTATTGGACGGATCGGGAAAATTCTCGAAGTTTCGGGTATAATCTATTTTGACGCCAAAGTCGCCAAGTCGCCAAATGGTCGCCAAGTTTGTCGCCAAGCTCTGGGACCCCCGACACGACGCCCAGACTCTGTTCCATACAGATGACTGTAAAACATTCTTTCCAATGATGGAACCAACTATGCTGGAAGCAGCATTACGGATTCGTAACAATTTTTATTAAAGAACATAATTTTTAATTCAATGATCTTTACTGCGAGAGCGTTCAAACAACGATTGTTTTATTGCATAATTAAGAATTGCCTTTTTTTTTTTCGATTTTAATACTTCAATGCAATTTTTTCTTAACAGAATTTTGCCATGTGGATGACACGTACAATGGTTTTTTGCATATCTTTCCTCTCCAGCATGGAAGCTAAAGGTAAGAATCAATTCAACCGAATAAACAATGTTTACACAATAAATATTAATTAGCTAATAATTAAAGAATGAATATTAATTTGTTGATTAGATTTTAACAGTTTTCTTTAAATTGTGCCAACAACTTGTGCTTCATGTTCTTTGCTGCAATTACACTTTTAACTGCCGGCTTCCTGGCATAGGGTAGCGCGTCTTCCCCGTAATCTGGGCGTCCTGGGTTCGAGTCCCGGTTTGGGCATGGTTGTTCTTTCGTTGTTCTATCTGTGAGATGTGTGAATGTGCCCTCCTGTAGAAAAGGGTTGTGAAAGCGAATGAGGGATGCGTGAGTAGCAAAGTCGTACTCTTGGTCCTAGTTGGCGTTACTATAAAAACAAGGGACGCTCCCCCACCGGCTGAAATCACTATCTTCGTAACAGCGGGCTTGTCCATGGCAAGGGCCATAAGAAACAACAACAACAACACTTTTAACTCGTTGTGTTTGGTAAAATAATTAGATATAAATGTTTGATGAATCAGCTATTTTCATTCTAAGCTATTTATGAGTCGCAAAATAAAATGGCGTGAGTTTTTAATAGACATCTATTAACATGTTTCCGTTATTCAAACTGATATGTAAATGAATTCGGAATTAAAATTTTGGTGAATAAAATTGGAAAAAAAAATGAGTTTATACATTTCCCGTCCTCAAAAGCGTAATGGGATCGCAAGGAACATTTTTTTAACTGAAAAAACACAACATCCCAAATATATAATTATTTCTTACATTTTGCATTTGTTATTTGCTTTAAAACATCATATTAATACAAATTAAACGTTTTGCTTTGTTCGTTTTTAATTAATTAATTTTTTATTAAGAAGAAAGATTTTAATACATTAAGGATTGGAATACAATTATAATATTTATAGATTAAGAATACAATTTCAAGATCACTCAAAACTGTGTTGGAATGATAATCAAAAGATTCCATGTGTAAATTTAGGGCGGTATTTTGAGAAGTTGGCATTTTATTATTGTTTGAAGAAGGTGTTTCGTAAACTTAAGCAGAAGCCATAAAAGCAACTGAAATATTGGGAAAATGTTAATAATATGCAAATACACTAATAAAAAAACACACTAATAAACGGATATCTGTAAAATAAGTTTTTCTGTAAAATAAGCTTTTTTCATTTTTAATATTTATCAAAATTTAGTTGTAAAATAAAATCCATTGTTAAAACTGGAGCGTTAGTTATATTATCGTTCTAGTTTTGAAGCAATGCTATGACTATTTTGAAACAGTCACGTGATTTCGAATAGAATAGTGATGGTTGACGCCTCCTATCCAGCCTTCCACATCATACTAATATTCCACTTTGACGATTTTAGCATGCACCAGATTCACTTATTATAGTGGCTCTTAATTGGAATCGAGCTCCGAACCGAATCTAGTGCCGAAATCGAAACCCTACCGCTACCTATCGTGACTCCAAATATCAGAGTGAGTGGAATGAAAAGAATAAAAGTATTTTTCATTAGCAGAAACGCAAATTTTGAATTTAGCCTATTTTGAGTGATATCGTTTTTTCTATGGAAAAATGACTTATGTACAGATGTAAACTACTACATTTGCCTCTTGCTGTAAATTCGAAAATCCAGCAATCATTGAATAAATCGTTACTATTTGTTTTGTAATTTCATTCAGAAATTTTGAGTAAGAAAGGAGGATAATAAAGGTTGTCTTAGTAAGAATGCTTTAGTTGTCAGATTCATTTCAATGGCTTTAATATGCAGTTTTGAAGAAATAAGAATGTTTTATCCTTTTATTTATTTATTCTTATTTAAATTCCTTTTTCGTGTCTTAATTATATAAAAAAATTAAGAAAAAATTATAAATGAATTATCAATAATATCAGTACAGAATATATTTTACAGATGAATCGGATGATTAGGAGGATTTCTGAAACATTCTCCTTGTTGACTTAGCATTTAGTAGCATATATTAAATTTATTTCCTTAACACTAAAGCTACCACGAGCGGGTCATTTGACCCGCTTCCAATGGCAATTCCAATGTATCGGTGAAATGCCGGTAGGTTTAGTGTTAAACAAACAAAGGGAAATTATAATATAAGTTGCTCTCATTTTAATGACTTAAATTTCGGATTGATAGTTCATTGTCAAAATGAAAATAAAGTAATTACTTAAAATTATTCATTCAGAAAAATGTGCTTGATTACTCTTACAATTTTTTGTCATTCTATGATAAATTATGAAATGTTAAATTATACTCAATTTGATGCAAGAGTTCAGTAATTAATTTTCAAAAACAAGTATAGTATTAATAAGTCTATAATTGCAAGTTATTTTGTTGTTACAAAAAAAATATTTTTCTTTCTTAGAGCTACACTGTTTTTCTTTTGTTAGAAAAAAGAAAAGGTAATTGATATTGCTCCAAAGTAAATAGTTTTCGTACCCTCGTCTAGTTTCTAGATTACATCTCCAAGATAAGTTCAGATTCAAATCTTCAACTTCTCAAAAGTAGATATAGTTGCTGCCACTTAATGCGATTATTTCCGAACTTAAGAATTTCGAAAACAATAACCAATTTATAAGAATAACTGAATAGGATAAAACCGATTTTATTTGTGTCCCAACACTTATGTGAGGAATATTTATAATTTCTTTAAAAAATTAATAATTAAAAAAAATCCTTAATGGCTGCTTTTTTAACTTCATTTACATAATATTCATAATCTCATTATTATTTATTTTTTAAAATTTGTTGAATGATGAGTTTTAAAATATCAAGTGCTTGATTAACCTCGGCACAGGAACAAATGTAATGAAGTATCTTATATTTATATTTCATCAATCCAACAGGAGCAAATATGTTGAAGAACCCCCCCCCCCCTTCACTGGAGGATTTTCTTAAATATATTTGTTCCTATTGAAATCATCAACATTTATTACAAGATCTTTCTCCCAACAATTCGTGGTTTTTCAAAATCTACACAAAGCTATAGCTGACAATTCTTCGAGAAGCTGTAAAATGTTCAACTGTTTCGTAATGTTATATTGATTCATTTTAGGTAAATTGTCTGAAAATACTAAAATAGAAAAACTTCGTCTTCAATTTTCAAATAAGTTTTTTTATGTGCATTCTGCGTTTATTTATCTTTTTTTTTATTTCTATTCCAGACAAGAGTAATTTATGGCTGTTCAAAAGATTTCAAGCCAAACTTGGCAGCATAGCTGTCCGTTTAAACTTATCCAAATAGATTTAGTCCGAGCAAAAGAAGAAAGCTTATTTTTCTGTTCTGTTCTATGCGTTTTCACTACAGGGTCCTTTATTTTTTTGCAAGGGTCCAATGTCATCAAGTATAGTTTGTTCCTTTCATGTTAGGTGTGGTTGGTTTTCGGAGGTCCCATCAAATTTCCCACATGGCCTCTGGCTAAGTCTGGATATCGCACAGCTATTAGTCCAGACAAAATAATGTGCACACTACTCTATGCGAAAAATGATTGTTGCATGTTTCCTTGCACGTAACATTAGAAACTATATGACCATTAATCGTAAACATTGATTGAAAATGAAGGATCAGTAAATTCTATATTTCAAATTTGATACCATCAAACGATATGGTGATCATACTACACGGATATTTTTAAGCACAAATCAATACCTCTGTTCGGAACC
>JAPMOR010052242.1:4750781-4779074 GCA_026543865.1 Argiope aurantia | reverse complement strand
TCATACAAAGCGGCGGTCATTGTAATTATGAATAACTGATTTTAAACTATAAAGTTTAAAATTAATTGCAGATCTTAATTCTGTTTCAGGAGAAGAAATGGCTATTACTGGCAAAGAAGCCGATGAATACGATGAAAGACTATCCGTATTCATCAAAGAAATTTTGGAAAATTTCCGAGAGCAGATGCCAGAGGGTATTAGAGAGATTGGCATCCCACCTGTAGATCCATTGGTCATCCCCGATGTCAATGAAGACATCAACGACAATATTGCCAAAATGGTTCTGCGCATGCGTAATCTCACCATTACGGGAATTTCCAAGTTCCACATTGAGGAACTAAAAGCCGACCTGGAGAAAGGTTTTGCCAATTTCAGTATATCTTTGCCAGAACTGACAGCCAAAGGAGAATGTTTCATGAATGGGAAGATTTTGGGCATTTTCCCAATAAACAGCGACGGGCCGTTTTTCATACACGTTACAGAGGTTAGTTAAAATCATCAAATCTTTCGAGTTTCGGTCTGTTTTTAAGTATCGTGAATTAACTTCTTAATTTATAGTAAGTCCTATTATAAATCAAACCGTAATACATTTTCTCTGTTTTGAAATTTATTGTATTTCATTCCAAACCACAATTGCGAATTAACCGAAAGAGAATATTTCATGAATGGAATGATTTTTGGAATTTTCCCAACATCCGGCAATGGGTCAATTTTTATACACGTTGATCAATCTAATTAATCAAGAGATTAATTAGAGTGATCAAATTCTAAGGTTTTCTAGTCCGTTATTACTATTACATGAATCAACTTCTTAAAACAATTTATTATAGATTTCACTTTATGTCAATACATCCAATCAGTGTTTTGAAATTTAATGCAGATATGAACGTCCCACTTTATAATTACCCTTTCCCTTCTATAAATGTGAATTAGCCGAAGAAGAATGTTTCATGAATGGAAAGATTTGAGGTATTTACCCAACATTCAACTATGGATCCATAATTTTTCTTACACCTTACTGAGGTTAGTTAGAGTTATCAAATCCTGAAGTTTCCGTTAGTTTTTTACCAGTGCGTGAAATAACTTTTTAGTGGGGTTTATTGTAACCAGCCTTTTATCAAACATGACACATTTTTAGTTCTCTGAAATTTAATGTGTTAGATGAACATTCCCCTTTAAGTTTGCCTTTTCCACTCTATTATCTCAGACTTACCCACTTATCCAGTGGATGTAGAACACTAAAACTGCTCTGTTATTACTATTTATTAAGTCAACAAAGACTTGTAGAAAGCTACAATCTTTTGTAACTACGAGGTTAATAAAATACAACAGCGTATGAACACCGAGAAAAACATTTTACAAATAAGTGCAAGAAAGTGAAATAACTAAAAATAATTTAAAGTTTACATATTGCAGAAATATTATTGATTTGAAAGATTTTTAAGCACAAATAAATTCAGTTAACCTTAATTTAAAAAAAAACTGATACTGATACTAAAAGTGAGAGTGAGGTTAATGATGTGCATGTTTGGGCATTTAATAGGTGTTTGGCTAATTTGGTATCAAGTTTTTGAAAAATATACTTTAGAGGGTAAGAATCTTTTAGAGCGACTTTTTTTAAAATACAAATTTGTAGTGGTCGGTAATAATGATCAACTTGCTAATTTAAAAGAAGGGGAAAAAAAAAGAAAGAAAGAAAGAAGAATAGTTGAGATTATTTACAGCGAAGCATGCAGCAAAATTATCCATTAGAATGTCAAAAAAGACAAGTTTCAGCAACAGCAACAACAACAACAAAGCAACATCTTTCAATCGGACTAAGTACAAACCTTATTTATTTAAAATCCTTGAAGACTTTTGGGTCTTCTGCATCTTTATCGCATCTCGAATTAGCACGGTACTGAGTTAATAATAGTGCAGAAAATAATATGATCGAAGGTACAAAACATCTTGTTTCATAAATTACTCTGCCTGAAATAATATTTTTTTTATTTTAATTTTTCGTATATGAAGTAAAGAGAAAGTTTTATAATTGTCGAAAAATTCGAACTCGCGGTTTTTAACGAATTTCCACGTTTCAGAACTTCATGAATTCGAAAAAATATATATATTTTGGAACTGTTTCTAATTATGAACATGGTAAATCAAAACCGCTTTGAGCTAGACGGATGAAATTTGGCATATGAAATTAAGATCAAATTTGTAAATTTATATAAAATTTGGAACGAAATTCATTCATAAAAGGTTTATATGTTCGTGTGCAAGTGAACTCGATAGCTTCAAAAAGTAAAATGCTATTTAGATAAAATTTGGTTCACAGGTTTATTACCTAAATAACAGATTCAAAACTATTAAACGGTTGACCGTCTGTCGGTCTGTACTTTCGCATACATGTAAACGCAATAACTCATAAACGCAATGACATAAAGCAGTGAAATTCAGTATGCCATCTTACGACTACAACTGTAGTTCTGTGTGAAATTTTGAATTCAAATGGTATGAGAAAAAGGCGTCATTCATATAATGTATTTAATAAAAATGGTAGTTTGAAATCAAAAATATATGTTTTGTAATTATTGCATGCAAATGTAATGCTGGGTATCGCGTTCTTAGACAAGGATCACAATTTTATGCCGGGAAGAGGAAGACATAAGACTTTTTTGGAAAGAACGTTTTGTGGAGACCACTCAGGTTGATTTCATTTACCTTTCTTTATCTTATACTTTATAAATAATTAAAATTAAAGCTGATTAGATATTACGTAAGATAGGATTAACTAAAGTAAAAATATAATTGGTAGTATTTATCGTATATTCGAAAAAGTGTTCCAAGAAACAACAGTCTTTCCTATTTTCTACCACATATGCTAATTTTAATAACATAATGAGTGAAAAAAAATTCTTCTATGCATTTTATTGTCTTATTTTGTCAGGCATTCATGGTAATTTTAAACAAAATTGCCATGAGAAATTCGAGCGCAGATTTCGAAGCACTAACTCGCGCTTTTTAATGGCCAAGATTCGCTATTAGAATAAGCACAATGTACCCTTGAGAGTGTCGAGGCAGGCTTTTTTTCCTGTAAATTTGCATACAAGATGAACGCGGTTTCTACACGGCATTATAAACTCATTGAATGTTAATTTCCCCACAGGGGCAGACCCAACCACAGAAAGTAACCAAATACCTACCGATGGCTTGAATGTAATTGAATCTTCTTATTTCTATCTCTTAATTTATTTGTACATATAAATTTCATTTTCACATTTGCATTTGTTTAAGTCGGTGGTACCGAATCTTTTTCCCAGTCGTAAAAATTTTCCATTAGTTCTAGCTCCACCGCCGCCCACGCATACACATAATTCCATTTTTACTTTATCGCGCTTCAAATATGGGGCGACAAAATATTGAAATCGTCGAAAAATTCGACTTCAGGTTTTAATGATTACATTTTAGACAATTTTGATTTAGAAAATCATTTTTGAAATTCAGTTTGCTTTTTTTTAATAAATGATGATTGGATTTCGATGGATAATCAAATTTAATTATATTTATTGGATGAATGTCTTACCTTAAGGATGCATTATTGATTATTTCCGTGAAGTCAGCTACAGCTTGTGCAGGGAACAAAATATGGGAGGTGAATTGCAACAAGAGGAATATGAAGATGGCATTTTGATGAATGTTTATAATTTTCATTTTAAATTCGCTTATCTTACTTCTAACATCTGTATACAGAATGAGCATAATATTAAATTTTAACTATATTTTAACATCAACAAAATTCAACAAATTTCTTTTTGTACGAACAATCGCTGTTGAATTGGCTCTAGAAAACAAGAGTCTATGATTGCAAACCGAATTGGATACTGAGTCTGAAATTTTTCATGTTTTAAAGAGTGTATATGTTTAAAGGAAAAATTTAAATTAAAAAGGTGCACTATGATAAAAAATCTATAAAATGATATAGGGCCGCGGTGGCCTGGTGGTAAGGTCTCGGCTTCGGAACCGGAGGGTTTCAGGTTCGAGACCCGATTCCACCGAAGAACCGTCGTGTAAGGGGGTCTAATGCACGTTAAATCCGTTCCGACCAAACGTCCTCCCACTGGTGTGGTGTGGTATGGAGAGGGGAGTGCCAGCTCAGGTGTCGTCCTCGTCATCTGACCGCGGTTCAAAATTACGAGGTCCGTTCCAAAATAGCCCTAGTGTTGCTTCAAACGGGGCGTTAATATAACTAAACTATAAAATGATATATTGTGCATTAAGATCGCATCTATTAGTCAGGAAAAGCATTTTACAAAGCGTAAATTTGGAGAAATATTTAATTTTTTAGCTTTATTGTGAGCTAAACTTTTGTAATTCGACAAAGGAATATGTGTTACTCAGAAAGAAACACTTGGTAGATATTTCATATTGTGCCTTTTTAAAGAGTTCAATTTGATCGAAAAAAAAAAGAATTGTTGAAAAATATCAATAAATCCTTTCTTTTGTTTGAATTTAGGGCCAAAAAAACATTCTACTGATAAAGTGTTGTTTTATGATTTCAAATATTATTACTGTAGGATTTTTAGGATAAAAAAATGTTGAAAATTAAATTTGAAGCTCAATTACTAAAGTTGAAATCATTTTTCGATAGTTGTTAACTTTGCGATCACTATTTAATGTCGGGGCCGCGGTGACCTGGTGGTAAGGTCGCCGCTTCGGAACCGGAGGGTTTCAGGTTCGAGACCCGATTCCACCGAAAAACCGTCGTGTAAGGGGGTCTGTTGCACGTTAAATCCGTCCTGACCAAACGTCCTCCCGCTGGTGTGGTGTGGTGTGGAGAGGGGGGTGCCAGCTCAGGTGTCGTCCTCGTCATCTGACCGTGGTTCAAAATTACGAGGTCCGTCCCAAAATAGCCCTAGTGTTGCTTCAAACGGGACGTTAATATAACTAAACTAAACTAAACACTATTTAATGTCAAGAAACTAGTGACCACAGTGCGATTGTTTTTTTTTTTTTTCAAACGTAATTTTTCTGTTTTAGATTGCCTATTCAAAAAATTCATGCAATAAAATAGCTGTTCTGTATTTCCTCCAATTTTGATACTTTCAACGGCAGAACTATTAAATCTATAGATTAATTGAAAGGTTTATTTTGCGTATTTATGTAGCCAACCTTGAAAATATACATGATTATATTAAAAGGAATTCCATGAAGTTTGCCTTTTTCGTAAAAGTTCCGAATCACTATCCTTCCTTGCTCTGAAAATGTCGCATCGAAAAATCATCTCTTGAATATGTTCAATTTGAACAAATCAAATGCGGTTCAAATGGTGTCTCTTCTTAGAGCATTTTTCTCATACTCTAGACTTAAATATCAGAGAAATTTAAGTCTAGAGTATGAGACAAGACTTAGCAGAATGAGTTGTATGAAGCAAACATATTGCTTTTTTTCAGTGCCGTTGTACTTCTTTATCGCTACCAGAATACAGAAAGATTGAAGCACAACATCTAACTTTGTCTCACCTAGGTACAGATTTGAAAACTTAGAGTTATCTTTTTGCAAACTTAACACAATAATGATAATTCGATGCTGAGTTAGTATTTGCAATTAGGCCTATTAGCACAAAATGCTGAACAACATTGTTAGATATTTTCCTAATTTTAGCCGGCATTCAGAACATTGGACAACATCGTGGGAATATTGTGCAATATCTTGTATTAATAAGGGATATTTCACAAATTACTCACTAATGAAACTGCCGAACTAATTTGTATCCACACTAGAAATAATGATGTTAGTCGCGGATACACTTAGTAGTCTAATAGCTAATTTCTAAGCCGAATTAGGGAGACGCAAGTATTTTCGATGTGAAAAAGGGCTCTATATGGTGAAAACTATTTTATTTTGTTTAAATAAATAAATGTATTTTTGAAAAATGAGCCTACGTTTTATACAGTTCTTAGTCTTAATAATCCTATTTAATAAAATATTCTTGACACATTAGCATTTTTAACAACAACAACAACAAAAATGTCACAAGCTTCTGCGCCTAAAACTGACTGAGTTATGAAGTTTTGACTTCATTATTTTTACCAAACAATGTCTTCTTAGCGGAAGTACCATCCGTTGGATCTGATGGATCTTCTCAAGACATCTCAAATGTTAACCTTCAAAACTTTATAACCTATTCAATTTTAATCACAGAAGAAAGAAACATTTTAAAATGTTAAAGCGCCATGCCTTTACAATTTTTGTTTTGAACTAAACATTGTTTAATTAAAAAAAACTATTTCCTATATTTTAGTATGCTAATAAAAACATGTTTTTAAAAACATTTCATAGGTTAACATGAAAGGACATGGTGATTTAAATGTTACAACTGGCGGAGAGACAAGACTTCACATGAATGACCTGCAACTCAACCTCACTTTTGGACCTCTGAATCTTGAGTTCAAGAGCTTGCTAGGTGGTGGAAGATGGACTCAAGTGCTTCTCAGGTTGCTCACCGGATTAGGTCCGAAGCTTTTCGAACATTTTCATAAGGATGCCATGAAAGAACTGAATAAAGTGTTGTTAAAGCTGATTAATCAAGAATTAGACAAAGGAACTCTTTCAGAACTCTTAGACCAGATTCCTATGGCTCCTCTTAAACATGTGAAAATAAAGTTCTTTTGATAAAATATATATTCTTGATTTCTATAATCTTATGATACAACGGTCACTAAATATTGGAGAGTTAATTGCTTAATGCTAAATGAATTGTATAATTTAGCATTAAATCCTTTTTTAAAGATAATTAACAATTAAAGTGGATTAGGGTCTTCAAAAGTAACTAAAAGGGTGAACCAATTGGCGCTGTTTAACTAAAAACGGTAACAGTATTCGAGTATTATTTGAGCAAATTTGTAAGCATAAATAATAAAATATTCAAAACCTCTTATTTTCTCATCAAATCAATTCTAGAACATGAAGATTTATCAAAATATCGAGATCGAATATTTTGATTATTTCGAACTCTCTGCACACTTCGTAAATGAAGGGGAAAATTAGTGGGATTGGCTTCTCCAAAACTTTCTTGCATACTCTCTAATTAACTTGAGGCCACGGTGGCCTGGTGGTAAGGTCTCGGCTTCGGAACCGGAGGGTTTCAGGTTCGAGACCCGATTCCACCGAAGAACCGCCGTGTAAAGGGGTCTGTTGCACGTTAAATCCGTCCTGACCAAACGTCCTCCCGCTGGTGTGGTGAGGTGTGGAGAGGGGGGTGCCAGTTCAGGTGTCGTCCTCGTCATCTGACCGCGGTTCAAAATTACGAGGTCCGTCTCAAAATAGCCCTAGTGTTGCTTCAAACGGGACGTTAATATAACTAAACTAAACTCTAATTAACTTGTCATGTCAGAGAACATTTAATATTGCTTTGGCTTACTACATTTACGAAATATCAACTTTTGGCTTGAATTTAGCATTTCTACTGAGTCTATCGTGTCATCCTTGGCGAGTTATTTTGAGATTAATCCCTGTTATGCGTTAACAGTATCCAAAATTCGAATTTGTGTTTCCGAGTTGAATTCTGATCTGAGATCTGATTGAAGTTTTTCTCAATCGATTGAAACAAAAATTTAACGCAAAACTGCACTTGTAATCAAAAATTCTAGTACCAAATTTAATATATTAAAGTTACTGCGTTTTTTTAATTATCGCATTTACTTATTTCTGAAAGTACAGACCGACAGACAGTCAACCTGTAGTTGGATTTTGCTCAAAATTTGACAGATTTCAGCATTGTAGATATTGAATATCTGCACCGAATTTTAACCAGCTTTCTTCATTTCGTAGCTGCACTGTTTATTTATATTCGAATAACCAGACAGACGAACTTCATCTGAACGGTATTTACTGAAAATTTGATAGCAATCTGCAAATTTGGTGTAAAGACCAAATTCAATCTATCTAGCTGAACTCGTTTTTGAGTTATCTTTGTCACAGACGGACGTTTTCCAAAAACGTTTTTAGAACTCAGGTAGGTGTAAAACTCAGAGATTGTTAAAATCTCGAGCTCGAATTTTTTGACGATTGCTATACTTTCTCTATATTGCGTATACGAGAGAGTAAAAAGTAATAAAAGATTTTATTATTTATTTTTTTACATTCAGAATATTATAAGTAAAGAATTG
This sequence comes from Argiope aurantia, assembly GCA_026543865.1. NCBI lineage: Eukaryota > Metazoa > Arthropoda > Arachnida > Araneae > Araneidae > Argiope > Argiope aurantia. The sequence goes on along the minus strand of JAPMOR010052242.1, from coordinate 4,770,921 downwards.
CGGATTTGCAAAATGTAATTTTGCGTACACAATAATCTTAACTGCTTCCATTTAATTTTTTTTAAGTAAATGTTAATTCTGATTTTTTCGTAGTATGAGTCATATTTTAACCATTATATGCGTTAATTATTGCTTTTGCATTATTTAAGGCAACAAATTGGCCTGATTTTAATTCAGCGAAAAAAAGAGCTTATTATGCTCACGTATTATTGAATTCGGTCTGTTCTTTTCCTACTTTACGACCTCTGGAAGATTAACACATGTTATATATTCATAACAGAAACATGAATATTAAAGAGTCAGTGATAAATTGTACATTCATTAATTGTATTCCTCTGCCAAAAAAAAAAATGCCTCTCGAATAACGAGCACAGCAAATCCATAAATGGAACAAAAAGCACACTACTCGCCTCAGAGCAATAAAATGGGGGAAAAAAAGTACAGATTCATTAAACAAAATTAGCTAAAGAGTAAACTTTTGCTAAACTTGAAGGTATCTGATGTGAAAAATTAATTTTCTTTCTGTATTTTAAATGCATATAAATTAGGCTTCATTCTCAATTGCTTATTCATAAGTTAATTAAGTACCTAAAAGAGCAGTAAGCTTTTAAAACTTATTATATGATTCAGACTGTTGTTATAGGTCAAATATTGGAATATATTTGACCTTCTTGAATGACAAGGTCACTCACTCGTATATTTAATTACACAGATCTATTGTAGTCCAGAGAGTTAAAATCACTTGCAATTTATGACGCAGAAGTATTTGGACACTTTAAAAACGTGTAGAAGTTCCGATATTTTCGTCCAAAATAAAGATTTGAACGCCATTTTTTAATTTATTCTTTAAATGTTTTTAAATTTCAATAGAATTTTTGTTTATTGAAGCATTTTTTTAGTTTAACTTGTAAAAAATATACCATTTAACAAGCCATTTATCTATTTAAATGTATGTAATTTTTTTTTTTAGTTTTTAAGATTTATTCTATTAGCTAACATGCCATGGATTTTTCATTTATTTAATTTTCAATTATTTTTTTTCAAAATGTATTTAAATTTCCAAATTATATTTTTGCATATAATCTTTAAAAATGAATTTTGTAGAGTAATGTTAAAGAAGAAATGATTTATATCTCATTCTTTTTTGGAAATTTAAACGTAGTAAGTAAATGCTTAAATGGCTTTCTTATAAGTTAATATTCTTTTAATTTTTAAAACTTTATTTTATGCTGAAGAATACCAAAAAACATTTCCAAAAATGTTATTTACGATGAAAGAATAAAAAGTCACATTAACTTAGAAAAATTGATAGCTTTTCAAACTACATTTTATGGTAGTTTTGTTACACTAAAACACCAGTACAAACTGGATGTTCTACTAAATATTTGACAGTTTTCATCTAAAATGATCTTTCTTCCTTTTTGTAAAAAGTACGTTGGATTAGGGTAATGTTCTGCAAACTTTTGATACTCACAGCACCGTTGGAATTATATGACATTGTGGTGGAAATTTATACCCTTCTGCAAACGGATATGCCAGTTAGATTTTGTCGTTATATTATATTGAGACTGGTTGTAATAAAAATAAAACTGGAAGGGGGGGGGGTTAATACTTTTATAAGAGAGATTGAAAGGCAGTTTGGGGGGGGGCTTTCACAAATGACAATATTTTTGATTTGGATATTATCTGCAAAATGAGTCGTGCATTATGACTCATTTTGTTGACTTTTGACATTTTGACTTTTTCGAGATTCTTTACAAGGTACATTTTGACTTAAAATTGCTAAATATAGTGCGTCATTCTGTATTTGAAAAGGATTTTCCAAATATTGTATTCCATTTTTTTAATTAATTAAATATTCATCGAAACGTTAACATTTTTCTTTAAAAACACCGGAGCATAGTTTCATTTTTTGCACCATTTAAAAATTTAAAAATTAACTTTCAAACGGTACCTAATTTATAACCATAGACGTTTTATTTAATTTTTTTACAGATTAGCTTAAAAGAAACTCTTCTGTAACAATGCTTATATTTTATAAAACCACGAGTAACAAAATATCATATTGCGAATAATTTAAGGGTATTTTAACGACTAAACAAAAATGAATATTCTTTTTCAGTTTATTACTTTAGCATATTTCAAACTTTGAAGGTTTTAAAAAAGATAATTATCGTAGGCTGGTATATTACCTGTAAAGACCGTCATACGAAATAAGAGTCGGGTAACGACTTAAATCGGCAGGTAGTTACTTTGGCTAGTATGTGCTCTATTAGGGATTATTTTTCATAATTTAAATTGATTTATAATTAAAAATTAGTGGAAATGTTTATGTTTTTGATCAAAAATGGAGTATTTTTTAAAACAAAATCCCTTTTTACACCACTTTGAAAACTTTTCAGTGACATCAATTTTTATTTCTCTCAATATTTTCCATACTTTTAATAAATTTAGAAAATATTTTCGAGTATATTTTATGACAATACATTTTTTACAATATTTTAGGCACTGTTTATGCACAAGAAATTTTACAATGATAATGAAGATTTTTTTGTGTGCGCATTATCTTTGCTACTATTAATAATGAAGAGAAATGAGTCAAGCCTGTAACATTAATTTAATTTAACCCGTATTTTTAAATTATTGTGTTCACATACATTCAGGCAGATGAAAAAGTAAATACTCTATCGTTACATAATTAAAGCCAACATCAGATTGAAGTCTATATATTTGGCATAAAAATCATACATAAAAATTCATCCACGTAACTTATTACATTTTCTTAGCTATCGCGTTCTCCTAATCTTTAACCCTTCGCACTCAGAAAATTAATTCGATGCATAATTATTCACTTTATACAAGGGTTTGTTTATTGCTCCAAAAATATATTATTTATAATATATTATTGTTTTAAGTTGAATTTCTCCGAAAAATTAATCTCCGTCTTTTTACCATTCTGCAGATATTATTAACAATCAAATTTGAAAAATAGATTAAAAAAAAAACCGCTTCAAAATGATGCATCGTCTTGAACGGCGCCTGAGAAGCACCATTCGTGTGCAAAGGGTTAATAGATAGATTAAAAAACAGTCAACCCATTTGTAGCATTTGGTTCAAAATTTGATACTGAAATACAATTATTGTAAAGGAATAAATTAAAAAAAATAATATGATAGTCAGCGAATCAGTCATAACATATTATCATGCTGCGATATTTCGGACTAGACGCTCAAAACATTTTTTAACCAATTTATAAAAAGAGCAGGCCATTCAAAAAACAGTTTTAACTTATAATTATTCTCAAAGTGATATAATTGGTTTCCAAATCCCTCCTACTTTTATAATTTTGAGTGAATGACTATTATTTCGTTTTCATATTACTGTTCTTTCAGGTTCTTAAGATTAGCACTTTTCGACGCTTGTACTTAGCTAAGGGGTGGTTCACAGAAAGATGAGTAGTTATTATGCTTCTTAATTCCGCGACTAATCTGAATTCACCCTATTGCTAAATATAAACTGTAGAAAAAAATACTTCGGGTTTTTACGTACTGTTTGCTTTTGTCTTCATAAGCCTTGAGGTCAAGACAAGTTATTAATTTAACTGAAATAGAAGTACCCCTTACAGCATATATTTAGACTTGCGCCCTCATATTGATAAAAAGATTGATATACTTAAAATATACGTTGCTTTTATTATTTATAGACCAATTGGTTCTTAGCATTAAATTTAAAATTACATCATCAGACATGGAAAGAGTTACATTAATAAAATTGGATTACAAGTTGCACATTTATTAAATATTTTATGAAGCGTTAATTTAATTCAGAAAATGTATCTTAAATAAATTCAATTCGCTAAGTAACAAAACCATATACGCACTGAGACGCTACCTTAAAATACATTATAAAATTCTAAGGTTTACTTGCTTAAGAAAATGAAGGCATTTCTATTATATTAAGTCTTTTATCTAAAAGATAGAGAAATACCTTGCCTTTGAAGCAAATTATGCACTAAAAGCTAAAATTTCATTAAGAAACATTCTTAGCGAATTTAACATTTCGCTCGCTAGCTGGCATTTATTTAAAATGCAAGACTAAAGGCTCCGTTCATTAGTGCAACTTTTGGGTTACTTCCAACTGCTAGATGCCATAACTTAAAATTAAGTGACATTTACTGAACATATCTATTTCTCTTTAATAACGACAATCATTTGCAAACAGGGATCTGTTGTTGCTGAAAGAGAATACGGTTAAAAGTAAAAGAAACAAGTGAAACCTCAGAATAAAAACTTATTTTTAAACCTAGATAACAAATTTATTCAAAGATTTCGATCCTCCAATTAGATTTGTTATACAAAAGCACACAGATCTTTGCTTCTATTTTATCAACTTCTGAGACAGGATTCATTAACTATTCAGTCGTCAAATTCTTTCACATTATTACATCTAACTAGTGCATTTATTCTTCCCTAAAATGTTTTAAAATTCATGATGCGATACATGTTTGTGCAACTTAAAAGAAGATATTTTTATTCTTTTGAATTTGAAACGCGAACAATTATTCATTTTATTAAAATATCACTCAGACGATTTTAAAAGATACATAACTATTCTATCAAATTACTTCCACTGAACGCGAAACAACCGGTATTCACCAAAAAAAAATCTTTCAATTTTTATTTATGATAATCCAATTTGCAATTTAGGATAAATGTTGTAGCATTTCTGAAGTCTTAAGTAAGATTTCACGAGTTTACGAGATAGAGAAAAAATCACTATGGGGAAATATGTCGTTAGAAATAAAGTATTTATCAGGGACTTAAAGGATAAGAAATATGATAAGCAGATAAAAGTTTTATCATATGAAGAGTGATAATTTTTAAATCGAGGTAGCAATCAATTCATTATTTATTTATGCGTATTTGGTTGTGGTTTGTTGTGAAACGACAGAAAAAAAGTATTCTGAAAGTAAGGTAGGAGATCGTTTATGAAATATTTTAATATCTTGATCTTGAGTTTGATAAGATCTATCTAATAAATAACATTTATGTAAAGTATTATGTATTGATTAATTCTGTACGTGTAATAATGATAAAATTAAATCTAAGGGAAATAGAAATTTGCTTATATTAACCGTCTACTTAAAAACTGAATTGCCAAATATAATTTCTGATTTCTGCAAACACAATTTTTTTTTACCTGCGAGGCAATATATCACGTCTCTTAATAATGTATTATTTATTAATGAAATAAATAAATACTTTTATTCAAGGAAGATTGTAAGATACCTGTTCTCTAAAGATGGTAAAATAGCATTATCGCAATTTTTAAACCTAAAACTATTGTATTTGCATTAGCTTTATATCTAATAAATATTGATTAAAATAAAACAAAAGGGTTTAGGACAATGAATATTTTTAAATAAGATTATTTTAAATTGTTTGTTTTAAAATCTAATTTCCATGTTTATATCCTCTTTCTTATATTTTTAATCTTGATTGTAGTGTGTTTGTTTGTTGCATTATTAAAAACATTAATTAAATGTAGCATTAATTGTAATGTAAACATTATTTTGTAATGTTTATTTTATTAATTAATTAATTACAATTAATGCTCAAAAATTAAATCTGATATAACATAAACATGAAATCTTTCAACTGTACTAAAAAGTATCAATCATTTATTAAATTCCAATAATAAAGTATATTTGAAGTATGAAAAAGGGTCGTCATGGGATATACAACTGCACATAAATATTTATAAGAGATATATATCCAGATAATAAAGCAATATATTTCTTTAGAGTTGAAATTGCATAAAGTTTCACAAAAATAATAATAGTATCTCAAGCTATACTTCAGCCGTATGAATTATTATTATTGATTTCTTAGTAAAGCATTTGTTATGAATATTTAGTTTTGGCATTTTAAAACAATGCAATTCAGATCCAACCCAGTTAGTGCTGATTCAGATTCTCTCTATATTTTATCTCTGTAGAAAAAATAAACTAAGCATCTAGGCAAATATTACCATCAATTTATTTTTGTTAGCAATCAAATATATTATTAAACTAAACATTTTACATTAATTTCTATTTTGTTCGCGAAATATTCTTCTGTGCTCAGAAAAGTGTTTATAAATTCTTTTTTCATTAGTATTAATTGTTTTTCTCAAAAAAATTTATGCCAGTTACTTTTAAATTAAAAAAAATATTTCCTTCAAACGCCTAATAAACAAAAGAAAAATACAGTGAATTAGATTGCTTTTAACTACAGAAATATCCTACGAATTCTACGAGGGTTAGTCATATGTATAAGAACAAACAAGTTTCTGCGTCTACTCCAAGACAAATATGAAAGCTTACTTCTTTCGTTTGATAAAATAGATCTGATAATTTGTTTGAAAAGATTTGAATATTCAACGTTTTTCAAGTGTGATAATATGAAGACTCTTTACTTAACAATAAAAGATAATTTCAGAAACCAAGCAAATTATAACGAGATTAGAAAAGTCCCAATGAGCGATAATATCTTACGAAAGGGTTGAACCTTGTGGCTTTTGCGATAACTAACATTCCTTATGTCTTAACTAACTTTTGCGTTATCTGTTTAAATTCACAAAAAGTGCTATTGAACATCAACCAGGAAAAAGTTTTAACAAACGCAGTTTTTGCTATTTATTAGCTAAAAGATTTAACTGGGCGAGTAATAATCAACTTAAATTTTGAGTAGATAAAAAAAAACAACTATCTGAGCTAGCAGAAGCTTACAGAATTTTTAGCCCAAGAAAATCGCAGATGCTGAGAAAATCGAGGAATTCCGAACTCATATTATTTAGTAGGTAAACCTCATGAGATTTTAACTTTTAAATTCGTTAAAAATTGCGTCGATTTGGAAAAATAGAGAAAATTATTATGGTAGAAGAGGAAGAATCTTTCAGTAATGATTATATAAGAATGCATATTGTAATAATTGTTGAATAAACATAAATATTTTGTAATGAAATATTGAAATGCTTACTTCTAAATAAGAAAGGGACATTTAAACTTTCGAAAATCTTTTTCGTATTAAGCATTTTCACTCAGATGGTAACTCTTACTCGCCATTCACGACGTAGCATCATTTTGACGTTTTATTTGTTTATTTTTTTAATTTTAATTGCTAAAAATACCTTCAGAGTAGTGAAAAGATGTAGAAAATAATTCGGGAATATATAAATTAAAACAATATATATATATATATATTTCGGAGCAATGAACATGTCCTTGTCTTAAGTGAATAAATATGCATCCAATTACTTTTCCTACTACAAAGGGTAAAAAATCGTATAGATAGTTAAATGCATACATTATTAAATATTGAAAATAATTTTTATTTATAACTAAGAATTTCATAGGATACATTTTGTAATTTAAAATTTATATTACCATCTAATTAAAACTACAGATATCCTATGTAAACTCAGAATTTCAAAAAAGAAACAAGAAAATTCTTGCTCGTTTTTTCAAGTAATTAAGATATAAACCCCGTGGTTCATTTTGACTTTAAGAGTTACCTTTCAGTTTTTTTTTTTTTTTTTTTTTTTTTTGCGAGAAAATTTCAGGCTTTCTAACACTAGCCTATTACACATGAAATTATTAAATAGGATAGGAGAGTAAAATTATTTATCGGACGATTAGAGAAAAGACAGATCAGTTTCAGAAGATGAGAAAAATCCTCGAATCCCATTTGCACAGGGATAATAGCTACCCAGCATTAAGAAACACTATCAGATAAAAAAAAATTGGACAATCCTATCCACGATCGAAAGATAATGTGAAAGGACACGACCGTGCATAGAAGGCAAAAAAGAAACGTTTAGCGGTAGGTCTTTATTCAATTCGTATTCCCATTTGCCATAGGCCGCGGTGGCCTGGTGGTAAGGTCTCGGCTTCGGAACCGGAGGGTTTCAGGTTGGAGACCCGATTCCACCGAAGAACCGTCGTGTAAGGGGGTCTGTTGCACGTTAAATCCGTCATGACCAAACGTCCTCCCGCTGGTGTGGTGTGGTGTGGAGAGGGGGTGCCAGCTCAGGTGTCGTCCTCGTCATCTGACCGCGGTTCAAAATTACGAGGTCCGTCCCAAAATAGCTCAAGTGTTGCTTCAAACGGGACGTTAATATAACTAAACTAAACTTCCCATTTGCCATTGATTCACGGAACTGCGCATGCGCATATCCTTGACATTAGAGAAAAATTACGGCATTTTGTTTCCTTGATGAGAAGACCTTATAAATGAAACATGATTTCATTCCGAGACCATCGACTATCCTTATGTAAACACGGTCGAATTCTTACAATATTTGATTTTTCTACTATGCATTCAGAGAAAAAAAGTTATGTGATATAGTATTAGTATTACTTCATGAAACTTTCTTGTATGCTCACCAATAAGCAAACTTTTGTATTATTAGCAACGTGCTATTGGTGAACAATAAGTACGAAAGGGCATAAAAGCGCCAATCTTTGGCGATTCATCGTTGTAATACAGTTCATACAAAAGAACAGAAAAACCGAATATGCAATTTGAAAGCCTCCGATTATAACTAAAATTTAATGCAGAAATACAACTGTAGTTAAAAGATCACATACGAAATTTTATTGATTTAAGTCTATGTGTTTACATCCATGCGAAAGCACAGACAGATAGACAGACAACCTTTTAATAGATTTATTTCAAAGTCTTGCAAGAAACTACATCATTTTAAATGCTAAAGATTTTATCAAATTTTAATTCTCTAGATTTTTAGCGTTTTGTAGTTGTGTATACTCAGGCAACTAGATAGATAGAACTTCTGAATAGAATTCGTTCAAAATTTGATACAAATTTGATCTATGTTCCCCATACAAAATGTCATCTGTCTGGATAAAAAAAGTTTTAAGCAGATTGTGTTCATAGTCAGACGTGTGGGCTTAATGGAAAAATTTGTTTTTCGGACTTAGATAGCTCCGAAATGTGGAGATTCGTTAAAATCTCGAGTTCTTGATTTTTTTTGACGATTTAAATCCTTTTTCTTTATTTACTTCTCATATTAATTCTTTGTCACTAATTATCTTTCATTAGCTTATCTTTAATAATTTTTTACTAAGTCGGAAAGGTTTATCAATAAATCTTTAAAAGGATTTAAAAAAAAAAATTCTTTAACCAGAAGCTAACCTTTACAGCCCGAATAATTTCAGTAAAAAAATGAGCTAAAAATATTCTTCTATTCCAGGCTCTATTTTGAATTAATAAAAGTTTAAATAACAGAAAAAAATGTAATCAATTAAAATCCAGCAGGTAAAAACTAAAATAGCAGTATCAAAAAAATTAAACGAAATTTTAACCTCATGAAATATGCTAATATGATAATGTTTGAACATTGATTTGTCAACCTTTACGTTATTGTTAAGGATTTAGATTATGTTAATGCTTACAAAATATACATTTTATACAGTTGCAACACACAGTATCTCCAACGAATACAAATTCGATAACTAAAACAATAAAAAATTAAACTATCGTAAAATATGTTTAAAAATATTTTTTCTTTAAAAATCTATTAAAATTAAGAAAAATTCTGCAGTGCTACAAAATTGATAGCAACAAAAAGCTAACTTTTATTAATTTTAAAGTGTTGTAAAAAGGGAATCGGAAGCATATTGAAAAAGACACATTATTCAGGAAAAAAACGCATTAAAATCTCACATATAGTTTAACAGCCTGTGAGCGATTTCTTGTTGATAATTTATAAATGAAACTAACGAGTGTGATCTTCCCAAAATATTCTCCCATACTCTCTAATAAATTTATCATGTCAAAGAACGTCTTGCATGGAATAGGCGTACAATAATTACAAAATATTAACTTTTGACGTGAATTTAATATTTTTACTGAAATTATCGTATCATCCTTGGAGAGCTTTTTAGCTATTAATCCCTGGCGTGCGGTTAATAGCATCTGTTTTAGATACATTTTTCTCAACTGATTGAAACCAAAATCTGACACAAAACTGCACTTGTAGTCGTAAAATCCCATACCAAATTTACTTAATATATTGATATACTTAAGTCCATGCATTTTTGAATTATCGCGTTTACATATTTCTGAAAGTACAGACCGACAGACTGTCAACTCCTAATTGGATTTGGCTTAAAATTCAACAGGTGTCAACACTACAGATATTAAATCTATGTACAGAGTTTTATATATCTAGAACTCTTCGTTTTGTAATTATCGTTTTCATTTATATTCAAATAGCTGGACTTTATTGTACAAAATTTACTCAAAATTCGATAAAACTCTACAAATCTGATGTGAAGATATTTTAACAAATTTCATTTGTCTGGTTCAAAGCGTTTTTGAGTTCCCTTTGTCACAGACCGATAGAAAAACGGTGAATTTCTTAAAAATGCGTTTTTTGAGCTGAGGGAGGCACGAAACGTGGAGATTCGTCTAAATCTCGAATTCGAATTTTTTGACGATTACTATACTTTCTCTGTGACACGTATACGAGAAAGAAAACAATTAAATTTCTTTTTAATTTTTTTTTCTTTTTTGTTGCTATAATAAGTTTCACCGAGAAATAATTTTAATTTCTATAGGAAAAAGTAATAAAAATCTGATGATTAAAGGTGAATGCTACAGATAATGTTATCCAATTTTCGATAAGTTTTCAAGTAATAATTATAGCTGAATTCATAGTATGTGAGAAAATGTAAAACTGTAGAATTCATATATCTGGAAAAAAAAATGTGAAAATATATATGAAATATAGTAGAATCCATGTATTCATGTATATTCAAATATACATATATATGAAAATATAGTAGAATTCATAGCATGTGAAAAAACATTGCAGAAATAGACATTTCAATTGAGATTAATTTATATAAATTTCATTTTATCCAATCGAATCTTTAAACCTTTCGTATATAACAAAATTAATTTTCAGAACTAAAGCTTAATGAAGCTAAAATATTCAATCCTATATATATCGACATTATCTATATTTTCGGTCCTAATTAGTAAAGTGAAACTACAGCCATTTCTATGCAAAAGCTGAAACTAGATTTTTCGATTCTACTCGTTAATCAATCATCCATGTATCAAAAAATGACCCGCGATGCCCGTACTATTTCTCGGTGGCATTATCACCTGGAGCCTTAAAATAACTCCTTCCTTCCAAATGTTAAAGTGAACTCTGAAAATGCCACCGAAAGATAAACAACGCAGTCTTCCTCTGGCAACAGCTCGGTGGAATAATGTTTTCTTCTCACGGGAGAATCTCCACCTGTTCGCTGCAGAGAGAGAACATTCGAATCTCATTTTGCCCGATTTTACTCGCCTGAAATCTTCGGCGGCGAAAAAAAAAATATATATATATTTCCTCGCCAAATGTCTGGATTCCTGAAATGCTTGCTGGAATAGTTTATTCTTGGTTAGAATAGTATTGTGATTTTTCTCGCCAGTGTCTTAAGGTGCGTATTTAAATTGTAAAGTCACTAGTATTCAAAGTTCTTTGTTATTTTCTGCCAATATGAATTTCGTTGGTCTCTGCTGGAATCCTATTTGTTAAAGTTCTGAAAATCAAATCAAAATCGCAGCATCAAGAGATACGGATAGTACTTTACATAACAACCTAGAATCAGACCAACCAAGAAAATTCATATTATGTATATATATATATATATATATATATATTACATAGGAATTCTATAAAGAAGAAATTGAGACGTCAATAATACTCAATAAAATTGTAAAGAAATATATTAATGAAATCACGTTTTAAATATTTATTATTTTCTACTTTTTAACTTTAACATATTTGATGCAACTTTATTACTTATGTATGAAGAAGCGTTCCTGTTCACAGTCTGTTATCCTTTTAATTTCTCAATTTAATTAACTGAGATGAATTAACGGAAGTTTGTAGTAGAAAATATCATGAGCTTTGGAAGAATGCCTAAGAAATTAAAAAAATATGTCATTTGTAGTTAGTAGATTTTAGACGTAAATACATAATAACAGAGTTTTTCTCTGTTATTATGTATTTTTCTGTTATTATGGATCTTCACAATCAATATAAACACTCAAATGAATCAATATAAACACTCACAATCAATATAAACACTCACAATCAATATAAACACTCAAACGAACACTCAAATGAAAACCAATTACTAAAACTGGGTTGAACAAATTATGTTCCTTTAACAGAAAAAATGCCGAAAGAAAATATTAGCAATAATTTTCAATTTTGCCGGTGAAGGGAGAATATAATGAATCAGCAAAAATATAATAAAACCTGCGGACTTTCGTACAGTGACTTTTGTTATTAATTCTACTTTAGGTTTATTCATACACTAGTTGTCTCAGTTTCTATACAAGCTGGCATATCATGTCTGATAATGTTTCAGAATAAAAGGGAGGAGTTATTTTTAACTCCATCCAAGGTTGCATATTGCAGTGCAAGATTGTATCAAAGATTATGGAAATTTTCTCCTAAAATCTGAACAAGATGGTATCTTACGTACTGAATAGAAATTTACTATTTAATTGATGACTGAATTATGGAATATTAAAATATTTTTCACATAAATTTAAAAAAAATATGCATAGTTTTGGAAAATTAGATTATCATAAAGTGCATGCAAAATCAATCATAATATTTTGTTTTTATAAACATGAAAGAAATTAAATTGAATTATAACTTGTTTTCAAAGCATCACATCAGTGAATTTCCTGAAGAATAAATTTATTGCAACATTTAAATTAAAATACTTTTGAATATAAATATAAAGCTTATCAGATTAGAACAAACTAACTTTAAGCGATCAATTGATCAAGTGATTATAAAAGTAAGAAAAATGAATGAAGTGGATTGTGGCATCATCACATTTAAAATCGTGTCGTTTAAGAACGTCCCGACAGACCCAAAACTTGCCCTCAGGGATTCTTTAGGCCAAATTGCAAAATATTAATGTTGCCGCTTAATAAAGTTTTCCTACAACTAAAAAAATTTCAGTTATAAATTTAGTACAGACTAAAAATATCATTGAGATATTGCATACCACTGAGGGTCAACTCGAAAATTAAGACAAGAAGCTTCCGGTAAGGTGGTTAGTTCTCGCCATCCTGGTGGGTACAAAAAAGGTGAGGGTCGACTACCTCCCACCGATAACGGAACTTACTTCCCACGGGAAAGGTTATATTATGGTCGGTGATGGCGTTTAGGACTCAACCACAGTTTCCACCAGTGTTGCTGTTACTGTTACTGTGTGTGAAATGTAGATACTAGTATTTAGCAAAATGGTTTCTATACAGACAGGAAACATATTTAGTCCTATGTACACTGAGTAAAAGATCTCACATCAGGTTCTAGGCTTTCTGAGAACTCTTTTGCAAAGACAAGAGAATCAGTTATCTGTCCATAAGTTAAAATGCCAATAGTTAAAAAATTCAGCACAGAATAATATTGGGTTGTCCGGAAAATATTTTTTTTTTTTTTTGTGTGGAAATGAAAGACAGTTTTCGTATAATAAACAAATACTTTATTAAATTATATATTGGCCGTTCTGGTCCAACACCTTTTGCCATCTTTCTGGTAGTAGCATCATTCCACGCTCATAAAATTTTTGGTCTTTGCTGCCAAAAAACGGATCGAGGTGGTTTTTGACCTCCAGATTTGAGGTGAAGGTTTTACCGTCTAAAAAATTAGCGAACCAGTTCTGGCACTGGCATACTGTCAACACACCTTCTCCATACACATCGGTCCATTTCTTTCTGGCTTGAACAGCATTTTTACCCTTTCTGTAGTAAAACAGTAAGATATGTCGAAAATGCTGCTTATCGCTCTCCATATTTAAAAGGGCACCAACCAAAAACTACTGCGTAGAATGAATTGGAATTTTTCACACACAAGCCTTGTTATATGAGCTCTCAAAGCATATAAAAATGATACGGATTAAATGTGAAGTTGGGTGCAAAAAAAATACAATTAAATCCTCTGTCGGGAAAAAACGAAATTACTTTCCGAACAAATCAATAGTTATAAGAAAAGTCTATTTTGGAGCTATTAATTGTTTATAATTAAAGAAAGCTTCTATTTTTTGCAGCTAGATCAGTAAAAGAAATCAACATAATTGCAGAAATCTTCCACTAAAACTATAGTAAAAATAGGATTTTTTGTAATAAATAAAATTTTGAGAATATTTTGTTTATTGCAAAATTGCAAAGAATAAAGGAGTACAAAAATTATAAAAAAAAAACACCCATCAGTAATATATTTGTCAATAGACAACTTTTACACTTAATAACATTTGATACAACAAATATTTAAAAATGGTACCTTTCCGATCCACTCTATTATGCAGCGTATTATATTGCCAGATTTGAGATGAGATTGAGATTTAAAATATAATTTGAGATAAAATAAAAGAAATATTATATGACTTACATAAATTGTATAGCCAACTATTTCTCTATGCATTATTGAGATATTAAAAACAGGTTATATAAGAGGCAAATATGAGTTAAATTGAAATACAAAATGCGGAACTGATATACGACATTAAAGGAAGATTACAAAATTTATATCGATTATATTGCAAAACGTAGCATTATGTATTATGGAAACATAAAAGATAGACTGAACAACCAGCGGAAGTGATCAGTCCAATATTTTCTCGCATGCACTTTAATAAAGGTGTTATTCCAGCGAAGCCTTGCATGGAATTCGCTTACAATAATTATGAAATATTAACTTTTGGCACGAATTTATCATGTTTACTGAATCTATTGAGTGATCCTTGGAAAAGCTTTTGGCGATTACTTCTTGGCATGCCGTTAACTGAAAATTGAATTTGGATTTTAGAATAATTCTTCCTTACTGATTGAAAGAAACATTTTACGCAAAGCTACACTTGTAACCCCGAGATCAAATATTAAATTTCAAATATTTAAGCCATTGCGATTTTGAGTAATCGTATTAACATATTTCTGAAAATATAGACCAACGGACTATCAAACCATTGTAGGATTTGGCTCACTCAGAATTTGATAGGTGTCTATACTTTATATGCTAAATTTGTGTAGCGAATTAAATTTATCTAGCTCTCTTAGTTTTGCAGCTATTGTGTTAACTTATGTTCGAACAACCGGACAGACGGACTTCCTCTGAACGGATTTTGCTAAAAATGTGATAGAAATCTACAAATTTAAACTGAATACAGTATAAAAATTTGATCCATCTAGCTCAAAGCGTTTTTGAGTCATCTTTATCACAGACAAAAGACATACAGACGGACGGACATTTTTTCAGAAATGTGTGTTTCGAGCTCACGGCGGTCGAAAACGCGGAGATAAGTCAAAATCTCGAATTCGCATTTTTCGACGATTACTGTACTTCCTTTATACGTCTCATATGAGAATGTAAAAAGGCGATTTGAGATGATATTGTGATATTGAAGACATATTTTAATATATGAAAAGGGAGAGAAATAAAAGATATATAATAAAAAGAAAGTGAATGTGAAAAATTATTTTATGTTAAAACATCACTTAAACATTAATCAATCAAATAGAACGTTCTTCCATTATTATTCTTTATGCTTGCTTTACATTCTCGCATCGCCAACGCTATTTTTACCTCTTGGTGGCTGATATTTCAGCTATTTCTTTATATATATTAATAGATTTCTAATGGTTTGAATAAAATGGGAAGAAAGTGTATTTTGATTATTTAGTACTTTCCGCACAACTTAACACCTAACACTAATACATTAATTATTATTCCATCAGGAATAATAATTAAAGTATAAAAATAGTCAATTGCATTTGACTATTTTAATCGAAAATGAAAATTAGGGGGTATTAATTTTAGGAAAGAAAGGGGGAGGGGGCTTAGTATTCTTTATTTTCTTTCCTCGTACCTTTTTCAGTTGTTCGTACTTACCTGCACGAAACTTAAATTTCGAAATACTAAGTAACGGAAATTCAAGATCTTTTAAAACGGCTGCTTGTCTTAAACAGAGATACTTCTTCAAACCCACCCGCAAAAGAACAAAAACAATCTTAAAAATATGCAAATCCACTCCCTAAACCCCATTTAGAAACTTATTAAAACATATTTAATGCTCTATATATGTCCATGTCCAAACTTGCCGCCAAAACTATTCTAAAAATAAAGATCCCGCGCCCAAACTTCCTCATGCATATGCAAAAGTTTCCACATTCGAGAACATTCACTTCGGGTGGGGGCCCTTTCGAAAAGTTTCATAACCCCCCTCAAATAATTCTGTCGGAGTGGGAAGAACTCGTCACTTGGCTTTGGATTTTCCCCATTATGCAAACGATTTCTGCTGGCTCCCATCCGAAGTGAAAATTTTCGCTGATAAAATGTTCTCGATGGAGATAGGGCAATGATTGCGGCTCGATTTCCGAAAGTGATGAGAGTTTGAAAGGAAGGTGTGGTGAAAAGGAATGGAGAAGGTTAGGGGGTTAGAAAGAGAAGGGAAATGTCGGCGTCGCTTTTAACTAGCTTCGAACGAATATTTTTGAAATTAAATTTGGAAGAAAATTATGTTCCAGATGAGATCAGTGAATTTCCTGAAGAATAAATTTTTTGGTTAAGTTAAAATCCTTTTGAATATAAATTTAAAGTTTATCATATCAAATAAGGTTTCTTTTTAGGGGATCGATTGATCAAGAGATTATTTTGAAGAAAAATAAAAATTATTGAATGGGTTTTGGTAATATCGCATTTAAATTCGTTTTTTTTTCTTCCCAAAACGCGGAGGGTAAAAGAAGTAGCTCTCCTATTTATTAGCTACTCCGTCCGCCTCTCTTCATTCGACTTGGTTCTTTTAATTCATTAAATGTCATACTTTTTAAAATTTACATTCAAGGTGAAATATTATAGCCATACTATATGGTGTACGTCAACTATATAGCAAACTATGCATTACTGTGAATTCAAAATTGATTATATAAAAGGCAGATTTGAGATGAGATCAAGATATTTTAAAATACAGATTTGAGATGAGATAAGACATATTACATGACATGCACTGATTTGAAATGAGATAAGACATATTATATGACATGCACTGATTTGAGATGAGATAAGACATATTACATGACATGCACTGATTTGAAATGAGATAAGACATATTAAATGGCATGCACATATTATATCGTAAACTATATCTGCATGGATTGCTGAGATAAGAAACACAGCTTACATTGTTACGAATCTGTAATGCTGCTTCCCAGGACAGTTAGTTCCATAGTAGGAAAGACTGTTTTACGACTACTGGATGATGGTCGGATGTCTGATTATTGATTCCTGAGTTTGGAGACAAACACGGCGCTTATTTGGAGATTTGGTGACTTTGGCGACAAAGTAGATAATACTAGAATCTTCAAGAATTTTGACAATAGGACCAATAGGAGCCGAGTTATGCTTGATTATTCAAGAACCTTCTGTGCCCGGCTAAAAGGCCTTCAGTCCAAGCCGAAGTCAGTCGTATAGTGAGTTAACGACGCATTAATTGGATCAGTCCAGCGAAGCGCAAGCGTTGAGGGAAGTTGAGGTGATTGGTGGATTGAATCATGCGCAGAGTCTTGGAAACAAGTATTGAAGCAACATCGAGTCTAGTGTGGAGTACCAGTCGTATAGTAATGAGTCGGCAGTTGGGTACAGCTAAAGCAAAGATACAGTAAATAATAGCAGACGTTTGGAAAGACTATAGTGAATAACTAAGTAGAGTTCATCTTCCCTGTTTGCTCTGTATGTCCCCTTTGTGCTCTGTGTTTGTTGTTTATAACGATTACTACTAATAAACTTCTATTTGTTGTAAATGTTGCTGTAGCGTAGGTCTCGACTGTGTACTCGTTTTTCGTGTTAATAAAAATCATTATTTATTATTGAGGCTTATTGACTGCCTCACCATGCACCCATTATAGCGAACTCGTCGAGTTTAAAAGTTTTTTTTAAAATTTCGGTAATAATATAAAAGGTAAATTTGATATGATATTGAAATTTAAAATACGAAATTGAGTTAAGATATTAAAAGCAGATTATATAACTTATATCAACTATATCGCAAAATACAACATTATGTATAACTGAGATATGAAGGGCAGATCTTATAAAAGGTAGATTTGAGACACTACTGAGATAATGAAAATATATTTCAGCTTATCAAAAACTACAAAAATGTAGAAGAATAAAAGTAATATATATTTATAGCAAGAAATTTTGTAGAAGAAATAGGAAAGTTTTTTCTCCCCTTTTAACATCACGAGAAGAAACAGTATCTGTATCTTTAGATTCTCTCTATATATTTACCTATTCTTGTCTTCCATCAATAAAGATAAAACTATTCATCACACACATCCTGTTATTATGGAATTCATATATTATGAAAAATAATACTATCTTAAAGGCAATTAGAAATCCAACAGAATAGTTGCGTGATGGTAGTTATTCTAATCAGTTTTTGGAATAGCATTCGTAGTGACAGATTAAAATGGGCTAGCGTTTTTGAACTTCTGTATAACTTATAATTACTCTCCGTCACTCAACGTTTCACGAGGAATCATTCATTTCAGAAATTCATATAAATTAAAGAACATAAAATTTTCTAATTTTTTTATAAATTGTATTTTTTTTTTTTTTTTTGTTACGAAAATGATTTTTTTGTTAAATTGTTTCAATATTTTCTAAACATTTTTATGTCATATTACTCTCGTCCTAAAAATGTTAAGCGTCGTTAAAGTTTTGAAGAAAGTTTTTTTTTCTTAGACAAATTTTTACACCTTTGATAATTTTTTATATATAACTCAAGGTTTCTAGGTTTTTTTTTTTTTTTTTTTTTTTTGCAGATTTTTTAAACAGCAATCTCAGAGAAATATCTATTTGTTAATAATGTACTTTTTAAATTGAAATCATATTATTTTTTTCCTAATAATAATGTTGAATTGGAATTCATATGAAAGTCAATTAATCCAATAATCAAAAACCAAGTCTTGATTTATTTTATTGGTTTTTTTTCTTTTCATAGCCATAATTTTTTCAAAATCTATTTATTATCACGAAAGATAATTTTTATTGAGGTGTTATGGAGTTTTTACATCTGTATTGGCTTTTAACAGAAATTATTGATTATTTTATCTGTGATAACTTTCTATATTGAAATTTTTGAGGTGAATTGAATTTTCTGGATTCAATATCATCGTTATATTTCAGTTTTTTCCCGGACGGATTTTGCTATTACGACAAGATAACTACGTCTCATAAAGTCTCAGGATCAGTTGCTTTAATAGCTAGAGTTATAAAAGTGGGTGGAAAGTTAATCTAGCCCGGGTATTTAGGTACATATTCAATTATTGATTTTGCTGATGTTTCTGCTTTTTTTTCAGATGAATCCCAATAATCAGAATATAAACTGTTACGAATGCCGCCAGCTGTTTGACCAATATACTCAAATTGCGCATAAAATCGCCTAAATTTTATCTAAAAAAATTAATTCAGTGTCCTTCATTTTTTACAAAACATCAGTCGAGAACAAAAATAAATTGCTTTAAAACTTTTTATAAAGATTGCTTTTCTCTAGAAATAAGGACAAAAATTATATATATATAGAAATAGCTCCAAGGTAAAGAGAAGCAATTTTTACCAAGCGTGCCTTTTCTCGTTTGTTTTCTTTTTTCCCTCATTTTTTTTAACACATTCTGATTTGCTTACAGCTAAGATTTGCTGCTTTTATGTCCATTTTTTTGTTTTGTATTGCACTTTTAACAGTACAGCTCTAAGTTAAAATTAGTGATTTTCCCGCACTCGTTTACATAGTAATTGTCAGCAGAGAAAGCATAGTAATTGTCAAAAAATGCAAACTCGGGATTTTGATGAATCTTCACGTTTTAGATCTTTAGATGAGTTCGAAAAACGCATTTTTGGAAAATGTCTATCTGTCTGCAGCAAAGGTAACTCAAAATCGCTTTTAACTAGGCGGTAGAAATTTGGTATACGGTCTGTGGTGAATAGTATATAAGCCAGTTAACAACTCTTCTACCCGAACGATCGTTTTGGCGGAATTGTTTAGTTACTGGACTGCTAA
>JAPMOR010052242.1:4684253-4750771 GCA_026543865.1 Argiope aurantia | reverse complement strand
ACCCGAACGATCGTTTTGGCGGAATTGTTTAGTTACTGGACTGCTAACCAAAAGGTTCCAGGTTCTATCCTTGCTCATCCCGTACCGCTTCAGGTCTTAACACTAAACCTGCAGATTTCTTCAAATCATGTATAAAACCTTTTCTAAGGAAGTTCGTCTGTCCGACTGTTCGAATGTAAGTTAACACGATAGCTACAAAACGAAGAGGCCTAGACAGATAAGATTTGACATTAAATTTGCAAATCACAAAATGAATAGAATTAAATAAAATTCAGTACATAGATTTAGCATCTATAATCTAGACACCTGCAAAAGTTAGAGCCAAAATCAACTACAAGTTGACTGTCTGTCGGTCTGCACTTTAGAAATAAGTAAACGCGATCATTCAAAAACGCAATGACTTAAATATATTGTTACAAACCTGCAATTCGGCTTCCCAGCATAGTTTGTTCAATCAACAGAAAGAAAGTATTACAGTCATCTGAATAGGACAGAGTCCAGGTGGCGCGTCGGGAGTACTAGAGCTTGGCGACAAACTTGGCGACTTTGGCGCCAAAATAGATTATACCCGAAACTTCGAGAATTTTCCCGATCCGTCCAGTAGGACCCGAGATACACCTCGAACATTCCTGATTGGTTGAGAGGCTTCTAGCCCCTCCTCCTGAGACCTATAAAAGGGTCCGCAGCTGCCAGAGAAGAAGTCCGAAGACGGAGCGGAGGAGTCGTAAGCGACAGAGGGGAGTAGGCGGAAACGACGGTGAGCAGCGACGGAGACAAGCTCATGCTGAAGTGAGCTGTGCGCTACTGTCTGCAGTAGATTCCGGTTGTATGCTACACGTCTCGGCTGAAGATAGTCGTCTCTATGCTGTATATAGTTATCGCTTTTGCGCTGTCCCGTGTGTCTTCGTGTAAATAAACGTCGTTGTTTTATTTTCTACTACCGTCTGCTGATTGAACATTCTACGCACCATATCACTTCCACTATCCAAAAGAACCCCCGGTAGAAAATTTCGTAACATATATCAAATTCGGTAAGGGAATTTGTGACTACAAGTTCAGTTCTGTGTCAAATTTTTACTTCAATCAGTTGAGGGAAAGGTGTCTAAAAGACAAAATAGATTTTTTTTTTGGTGTTATGAACGCATGTCAGTGATTTATCGCCAAATAACTTGCCAAGGATGACTTGATAGATCCAGTAAAAATGCTAGTTTACGCTAAAAGTTAATATTTCGTAATTACCGTACGCCATTGCAATGTAAGGCGTTCTCTGGCATAACAAATATATTAGAAAGTAGGACTAATCGACCAGTTGTTTACTAATAATATATTTCTTAATATTATTTCTTTTCTTGCTTCGTATTTTGATACCTACCATAAGATTTGAAGTTTTTATCCTCACTATTTTCGTTTTTATAGCTTTACTAGCCGGCGACCAGCTGGTTCACCAATCTTAATGTTCGTTTAAATTTTATAGTTAAATATTTTACACAATTCCTACTTACAATATTTTAAAACTTCACCTTTTGATAGTCATATAGTTCACTCATAATATTATAAAAGCCTTCAGTCATAATGTAATATGTATCTCTCTCATTTTCTGTTAGCTCCCGTAGATTTTATACTTTAAATTAAAGTGGAAAGAATTAATCTGCAATTAATATAATAATATTTTTTACTGAAACAAAGCATTTTTTTGTATGAGTACTGATAACAGAGTCACTGAGCGTTTAAACTTTATGGGCACTAAAGAATATCTTTCTTAGTTTATGTAATATCTCAAGAATTTCTCAACAAAATTTTCTTAGATTCATCATGAACAGATCGATTCATTAACAATGTTTAATTTCAAAATGCATTAGACACTAAAAAAATAAAATGAATCGTTTAAAATAATCGATCGAAAACAGGTTTTAAAAAACTACTTAAAAACGATGTACTTAAAACTATAAGTATATACAAAAAATATATAACATAAATACAATTTAATTACAAAAGCATGCAACTAACCTAAAAAATAATTTAAATCAAGACTCATCCGTTGATAATATTTTCAACAATCAGAACACAATGCGCATGCGTGAATTTTCAACGCCAGTTACGGTAACGCAAATGCGTGAATTTTTCTACGCCAGTTGGGGTAACGCTATACAGATCAGACATTTTTAATTTCCTTTATTCTGTATTATTTTAATAAAAAAGTACTTCAGAAGGAATCTGAAAGATCGATTAATTAACAATATTTAATTTTAAATGCATCAAACATTAAGAAAATAAACAGAATCGTTTGAAATAATCGGCCGAAAAATGTTAACCCTAGCCCCATTACTGTTGGGGGAAAAAAACTGAAGCCTTACTCATTTGGCGGTGGCGAAAATGGAAGATTTTTTTGGCGGGAAAGTTAGTTTTTAATTAATAATTAAAATTCAAGAAAAGGGACCCCAGGTGAACATTCCCGACCTCTAGGGTATACATGTACCATATTTGGTAGCTGTAGGTCAAATGACCTTGCCTGTAGAGCGCCAACACACACACACACACTCACACTGAGCTTTATTTATAAGTATAGATGAATAAAGAAACCAAAGCTTTGCTTTCACAATAGGGCAGCTAATGGTACGCCCATCCTAAATGAAAAAAAGTTTTATCTCTAATTCTGAAAAAATCGATTCCAGCATTGATCATTCAGCAAAATCTCTTCTCACAATCCCAAAAAAATTTCTTTCAATTTCATCCCAATGATGCGACGCAATTCCTGTTTATTTCCACAAATTCCTGAAATCTGCTTTTAGGATTCTTCCTCGAAAATATCGAATGGGATTTGATAAATGCACGCGTCAATGTTCGGTTTCACTTCCTGATCTTAAGTGGCCCTGTTTCATTTTTTTTTTAAATGTCAACGCACCGGACGTGTCGCTCTGTCATCTCCCCTCATCCCCTTTCTGATTGGATTAAAGATCCGATCAATGTTCGAAGGGAGGCTTTCGGGGTTCGTTGGCTGCTGTGCCATTGGCTGCTTGTGTCGAAAAGATTGCTATTCGAACACGAAATGGCACAAAAATAAGCGGTGAAGTTATTTCTGAATTAATGGGAATGGCATAAAATAGAGTAAAATCGTTTTTCGTTGTAAAGTTGAAAGGTTTTTGACTTTTGAATGATTGTGATATTTTTTCTGCTTAGATATTTTTATATCGAGATTGCTGATTTCCGGTTAAACATTCCGAATCAGCAATGTTATATTATGTATCGTCAAATTTCAGTATTATCTCATGTAATATTTGAATGTTTGAGATGACTCAAAGTATTCACTTATCAGATAACAGAATTTTGTTTACAAACAAATAAATATTGCGATTATTTTGACCAAAATAATTTTAACTCTCTTTCGACAATATTTCTAGTGCTTAAAATGACTTTATATTGTTAAAAATAGTTAAAATTTTAAATCTGACATTTTTTTTAGTATAGCCAAACTCGCACATTTCAACTTTCTCTACAACTATGATATTCATTCTGTACTTTTCCAATCGTATGTATTCTTAACGAAGTACATTATATTATAGAGAAAAATTTTGTCTATGGCCACATGCAACAATCTGCAATATTCATTTATAATATTGGTCATTTTATGTGTTCTATTTAGAATTATTGATAATATACGAAAATTAACAAAAGTAATTCGAAATTTGAAAACAAAAAATCGAATTCGAAAACAAAGAATACGAAACGAGGTAATTTGAAAATTCAATGCAGTATCCATTTAATAGGAATTAGTAGTATCCATTTCATTATGCAATATCCATTTAAAAGCTATACGATCCGATTTAATTCTGTATCATTATTTAACCAACAAAGCAACAGCTTCCTGATATTTCTTCTTTTAAGGGGGAAATCATTTTAAAGGGGAAATTTTCCTAATCTCATTGCCATTAAAAAAAACTCATGAATAAGAAAATGAAGTATTATTTATTTTTAAATAGAAATGAATTTGATTTAAAATATTTATTCAGCGCTACTTTATGTAAAGTTGTTAACAAGTCATGTTTATAAACAAGTAGGCTTCACATTCTTGAATATTTGTAATAATGTAGATAAATTACAAATTTTAATTGAATTTTTGTTTTCATTAAGAAAAATGAAATGCATATTTTTTACGGATTTTAAATTATCCAACTTTTTTACTGTTGATGGCAGCAATGGTGGGCTGAAGTAATATTTTACGAATTTAAGAATGTTGTAATACTTTGTTAGTTGCTATGAAAGACACTAAGTTTTTGTCTAAAATTTGTTTTGTGCTGCTATACTAGCTGGGCGAGTTTGATACGCCTGATTTATGCTATAAACGACAAGGATTATATATATTTTGTCATGAAATACCAATGTAATTAATATCTGAATGAAGTCTAGGAATGGCAATATATGAAAGCAATCTTGAATGACAGTTAGGAATGGCAATGTCTTAACGCAATCTTGAATGACAATTAAGCGTGGCAATGTCTGAATGCAATATTGAATGAAAATTAGAAATGACAGTTTAGAACGGAGTCTTGAATGACATTTAGGAATGGCAATATCTGTACGCAATCTTGAATTACAATTAAGAATGGCAATATCTGAACGCAATCTTGAATTACAATTAAGAATGGCAATATCTGAATGCAATCTTGAATTACAATTAAGAATGGCAATATCTGAATGCAATCTTGAAAGGCAATACCTGAACACGATCTTGAATGAGAATTAGGAATGAAAATACAGAACGCAATTTTGAATGGCAATTAGGAATGATAATATCTGAAAGCAATCTTGAATTGAAATATTTGAAAGCAGTGTTGAATGGCAATTAAAAATTACTACACCTGAACGCAATCTTGAATGACAATTAGGAACGAAAACAAGGGAAATGCATTCTTGGGTGACAATTAGAACGCAATATCTGAACGCAATCTTTAAATCAAAACTCAACAAAAATAGTGAATTTATATTTCATGAATATTGATCATAATTATATTCAGCAATGCTCTTACAAAAGGATTGAAAGTTTTGACGCATACAATCTCCAGTCACAATTTCGAGAGGTGAAAATGTCTGACTTCCTAGCAAATAATTCTGATGAAGTTGTTCATTGCTTTTAAAATCGAATCAGAATGAGAGGTCCGAATTAAAAAAAATATTGCAAATTATTTTAGACCATCTCAACGAATGCTTCGAATAAGATCCGCCAGTTATTGAATTCGAATATAATGTTCTACGTCGATGAAAATATCTCTACTCTTTTCTCAAAGAACGCGACCAACGATTTATTGCGTGACTGCCAAGTTGAGACTTCCTTCGGCACATTCTCGAAACTGAGTGTCACGTTGATCATCTGCGATGGATTAGCGGCAACGACAGGAAATATAATACGATACAGACGATGTGGAAAAGTCTAAATGTTTTTGCTTACACAATTTCATATCTCTATTTCTCACCAACAATTAGTAGCAGTGGATTATAAATTAATTTTTTGACGGACAAATCCGTAAATTTACAATTGACATCGCATTTCCGCACACGAAATTTAATTCGATTAATTAAATTTCCAAACTTGCATTCAATTAATTTTAAAAGTTGAGAAAGTTGCATTAAATTAATTTAATGCAAATTTTAATGCATTTTGTAAAGTATGTAACTAGTTCGGAATGCATTTAAAAAATCCATTCAAAAATAGTTATACTTTTGAACATTTGTATTAAAAAGTTTGAAAAAACTTCTATGAAACCAAAGGTTACCAGTTAAGTGGCAAAAATGTTTTAAAAGTTGGAGAAAAAGTTTTTTTAGCTGAAAAAAAATATAAAGCAAAAACTTTCTAGTTAAGAGGTTTATCAAATCATTGGCTTAAAATTTTGCAAGTTTTTTGTAGCGTAAGAAATATATTATCTAGCTCCTGAGCTAAAAAAAAAAGCCGTATTTCTATCTATTCTTTAAATATCGGGTTTCAATAGATAAATAACACGAATTTTTTTTTTAACTTTCTGAAGCTCTAAAACAATTATAAAATATTTCTAAATGAATATATCACTTACTCCTTGGTTAAGGAACTGAAAAACATATTGAAAAATTATTAGGCCAAATATGAAAAAAAACATGCATTAGATTTTAATTTAGGAGGTTTTTCTTAAGAGAATTCTATAAAAGATTAGAATTAAAAAAATAGCAACTAAAGATGTAGAATAGCATTAAAATGTATGTAAATACATGTATAAAAATCAGTATAACATCCCAAAAAATAGACATAGAAAAATTTCAGAGAAACCTGTTCAAATATTAAAATTATTAAATAAAAAAATTATAAAACAAAAAAAAAAATCGATTTTTTAAAGTACTCATCCAACTTAAATGACATATTAGAAATTGCTATGAATTATATTAATTGTTATGGTAGTAATAATGAAGGTAATGCAACTTTATCGAGTCATTTTGCAAAATATATTTTTTCATCAAAACAGAGAATTTCAAAACCTCACGGTAGTTTAAAAGTCTCTTTGTACAAGAAATAATAATAAAAAATAAAAAAAAACTGGAATTCACCGAAATAATGCATTAGTAAATACACAGAAGTGAAAAGAAGTTAAAATTAAATTACTAAATAAACAAATGGTGAGACAAAAGAATCTCACTTTTAGAAACAGCAGAAAGTGCTAAGTTTGGATGCCTTTTTTAAACAGTTCTGGAATAATGTAGTAGAGAATTAGGTAAATCAAATTTAAAGTTAGCTCGATGAAAGGAAATGCAAACAATCAATCAAAAAATATTAAGCTCATGTTACGTCTTATTTAAATATTCTTTCAAAGTATAAACAATGTTGTGCCTAATAATAAGCTGCTATATGCCTCCTGTGAGTCATTCATAATAATCTAAGTTTAGTGTCAGCAATTAAGCTAAGTAAAAACTAGCTTTTCATTTTAAATTATATATTTTTAAGTATACACGGAGCCTATTTTGAATTTCACACAGACAATAAAGCAGAAAATTTTCAGAAAACAATAGAAATAAAGTTTTAGATCCTATGAATCACAAAATTTATTGACTCAATTGTTTTTCAAATAGATACATCAAGATCTTTCAAAATTAAAACTTTATCTGATTTTTACTCAGGTAAATCAGTTTCCTTAAATAAACTGACTGCAGATAAATGATATAAACCAATAAAAATGCAATCAAATTAAATCGTACGAATTTAAAGTCTATGAAAATAATATTTAATACATATAGATTCACTTTACTACGAAAAATTATTAAGACAAAGCAAATGGCTCTTCGAAAATGTTGTCAAAATATATTAAATAGGAAACCTCAATTTGGTAACAAATATGAAATTTCCTATTTAAATATATATAAAATAAAGCAATCTGTTACACTGATTGATAAGGTCGAGAACACTGTCAGAAAGCAATCAAAAGCATTGACTTTTATTTTGAAGGAAGATACGTTAACATATTGATGTTTCACGGTAGAAATATAATTCGAATAATTTTACGAATTTTGCTATATGTAACAAAATCTATAGCCAATTTATGGTTATATATATGGTTATATACTTTTTTAAGTGGGTTGCTGCGGTTCTTATTTGCTTTTATTTCACTTGTGAATTAGTTTAATCTTTAACACTTCACTACTTAATGTTACTATTTCTATTTGCAGAGGTATAATACGATCAGACAACTGAGCAGATCAGAGACCAATAATGGCAGTCAATACTATAGCCTTAATTGCTTCTCTGCTAGCTGCGTCAGCTTACATCACTTACAGAAATGTAGATTTCACTCAGACAAGTAAGTACAATGAAAATAATTCTACGTTTTAATAGACATTCATCTTTTATATTTTTATCATTAAACCCAAAACCTGTTGGGTCTTTAAATGTCCCTTGGTAAACGACATTCTCAAATTTCTTCAAGGCTTTTTTTATGGCACATGCAAGGAATGATATAATTATTTGGAATTGTAGGAAATTTAGGTAACAAACACTGGTTGCTATTTAGTTACAATGTAAAGTTTTCAAGTAGGCAGGGTTTTTGATGTTTGACATAAAGACTGGATTTAAAAACGTAGCATCGCACAGAATGGAAAGAATCAGGAGCATAACACTTTACCTGTCTTTCATTACCTATAGTTATATTACCTGATATATAACTATCAAATTCTAGATTTTTTTTTAAGTACATTTGTGAGAAAATTTCCTTCAGCAAATATTGAATTTATTACATTTTTCAAGCAGACTTAACCTTCTACAACCCCAAATACTATTTATTAATAATAATATTAAATTAAAAAAATGTATTTCACGTTTAAAATTATTAATTTCATCTAGATTAGTATGTTAATGAAATAATACTGCATGGATTAATTAATTGTGCAGTATAAGTGAATGCAGATTACTCTAGTGATGCCATTATCTAGCTAGAAATGACTGAGTAGTTTCGAAGTCTTAATATAATTTTTTTGACTAAATCCATAGAAAAAAATATGAAGATTTAAGAAAATATTTTGTTTTTTCAGAAATATTCAGAAACCTGTGTAATTAGTACAATTCATAACACTCATTCAAAAAAGTTTTTAATAATAATGAAATTAGCAGGGTTTTTTTTTTTTGTAATTCTTTTGGCATCGAAAATAAAATTTTAGAAATTCACAACCAGAATTTATGCACTAGGAACAAACTATGATCATAAAAAGAACCTAAAAAATGGTAAATTATTTACAATTACAGACCACATAGATAGAGGTAATCTCTACTTTAAGGTTCGAAATTCGAAACTCTATTTCAAAGAACAGCTTTGTAAGCAGGCATTATGCTAAATCCAGCAGAGTGAAATATCCTTCCGCTGGTGTGGTTCGAAGGCTCTAGCTACCTAGCCCATTTCAAAATTAAGAGGATGTTGCTACATTGATATTATGTACGCATGTAACGAAATTAAATCCATAATTACAGTTTAAAAAAAACATACCATATTTCATTAGTCTTGCTTACTCAGGCATTACACTCAGTGGGAGGGGACACCTTGGAATTGAGGTTGAAAAGTATCAAGTATGGCGGTTGGTTCTCGCCACTCTGGTGGAAAAAGAAAAAGGGGTCGGTTGCCTCCCATCGATGATGGGACGTACTTTTCAGAGAAAGGATTGTATCGTGCCCAGTGATGGCCCTTATGACTCAAACACAGTTTCCACAAGTGTTGCTGTTGCGGCATTCAGATTATGGTCATTCGGATTTTTCCATGTACCTCAGGGCGGGGCAGGGTAGCCGGTTTTAGGTTACTCTGAGTATTGAATTATTCTCTGCACAGACAGAAGTGGCGTTTTTGGAATCAGGGAAATTCAAAACTTTGAAATTTATTCAATCTTCGAAAGTAAATTTTTTGACGAATATAGCGCTTTCTGATTGTATACAAAAAAAGAAAAGAAGAACTAAATTAAAATCAGCACCCCCAACCCTTAATGCCTCTCTCCCTTTCTAAAAAAAGCCTAATATTGCAATTTCTGCAGAACTAATTAAAATAATTTAATGTAATGAAATACACGAAGATGAAATATGGGGTGAAGATGTGAATGAGAATTTATAAACCTGCAAGTCAAATGAACTCACTGAATTAAATTCAGAATATTGTGAAAATAGGACAAATCTGAAATAAAAGGGTTTATCCAGCTGATATGTTCGGATGATTGATGGCACTTTGAGATGTTGAAGCAGCTGAATAGGAAGCATTCCATCAGAACAATTCTTATTTTACATCAAATTTGTTCTCATATAATACTGGATATAATACTGGCATAATACGGCTTTGAGTGAAAATATAAGATGTTGTGCAAGCATATAAAAAAACTTTTAAATGAACTAAAACATCATTTTGAGTGTTACAAAAAAACCCTAACCTGTGTAAACAGAATTTTTAACATGTATTTATATATTTTATAAAGATTTTTTCCAAAAATGTTATCAGATGAAATTCTTTTTCATAAGATAGTATTTTATGTAATTTATTCAGCTGAAATCAGATATTATATTTGATATCACATAACTAATGTTCTACACTAACTACCAACACTAATATTATGCAGCTTACTAGCAACTATAGTCTTTTAGTATACTCGCTATATTTCCTAAAATACTTATAATTTTAGAGGAATTCGTTCACAAATTTCACAGTAAAACGAACGAAATACAAAAATAAAATTAATTAATTCAGTATATTTCTTTAATTTCCAAAAATGGAAAAGAAACATGGATTTAGATCTTTGTATATATAGTAGAAACGCATGCATTACAGCAATAAAATATTTTGTGGCAAATTATGCATGAAAGTGTTTTTAAATATCTGTTATAATAAGGCGATCTGGACATATATAAATTGATTTCATACATATATATAAATAAGGATATTTCTTACTGTAATTATTTCTTACTGTCCTATTTTTTAATCATAAATTAGCCCATATTACTTTATTCTAAAAAAATTCTCATATTTCCTGATCCAAATCCTACTTTTGATTTAGTTATTTCTAACATGCATTCTAAAAAATTGCTCGCTTTTGTTTCTCACATTCCGATTGAAGGATTAAAAATCTCTAACACCCACACAATTCTTTTAAAGGTACCTAATACAACCTTCCCTGATAAAGAAATCCCTAAAGGAATCTCTTGGTAAAAACTCGAAAGGAAAAATTTCAGGCTCTTTGTTCTTGTGCCGCGATGTAGACAGACGCCGTCTTATCGCTTCTTCCCTGCACAAAAATTTCTCCCGTGGCACACCATAATTAATAAATTGGAATTTATTCCAAAAGTGTCATCTTTACGGCCACCTGTCTGCAAAGTTATGTTTACATATTCACAGACACACACAATTTTCGGATGGTACATAACATAATTTTCGTAAAATATTTTCGAGATTATCAAGAAATTTTAGAATCAACCTTCAAAATATGATCGGGCTAATTTTGGTAGCTCTAAGTCCCGTTATTAGCAAAAATAATACTAGTATTAATATAATATTAATCTATATACAGAGCTAATGCTAATTATATTGGGTCGCTGTGAATTGCAACAGAATCTTCGCTTTATGAGTGATGGTCGCCGGCTTAAGACTCAATGATACGGAAATTGTCCATTAGAGACTTTATTTATTTTTACTGAAAAGCACTTAGTGTTAATGTTTCAATTTAGGGCCAGCTATATATAAAGTGCCAACTTAAAAATTTTATGCCTGCTCACCTAATTAATTTTAGAATGACAGTATATATAGTCATGAAAGTGGTGTCCGGGTATTGTTAATTGCCTATGCGCTATGCGATAAAATCGCTTACAATGCAAGCTGGCGAAAAGTGTGAAGTTAGTGTTTCTATCTCAAAAACGGTTTAAGACGGGGTAAACGTCAGTTTCAAAGTTGCAAATTGTTATCAACATAGTACAAAATAAAAAGCTTATGCACTTTATTTAATACATAGAAGAGAATGTTTAAAATGGTCATTTGTTTGTACGCATTTTCCAAACTGATGACGTGTCATAAGACATAGGAAGGAAAAGAGAAAATGTTCGAACAAAAATTATCCCAATATGTATTTTTTTTTCCTGCGGGAATGTTTCAGGCAACAGCTTCCTGTCGACACTGCAGGAATTCCTATACAGCATTACTGTTGATTGTGATATCGCATCAAATGATACATTAAAAATATGGATGAAAGTGAAACCTTGTAATAGACAGAAAGAGTTTGAAAGCTGGAAATAAGGATATCTTGTGATAATTATTTTTTTCCCTTTTTGACGTATTTTCGCGTTTGAAAATAGTGAACAAAGTAATTTGGATTTGGGGCATTTTGCTCTCAGTATTAATGCGCATAAGGTGACTTTTAGTACTAAATAGGTAATATTCTACAGTTTCCCAATCTATTTTTTTATTTTATACCGTTTAAACATAGGAGACTAACTCCTGAATTCTCCACCAAGTAACGCAGAAGCCATTTTACAACACTTAGCCACCACTTTCGTAATTATAATTGTCGTCGTTCTGAAATTAAGGGGTTATAATTGATTGTAGGAGAGCCTCAGTATACATTCTGCTTTTAAAAAAATCATGAGGATTTTGCAAACGTTTTATAAATACGAAACGTAACAACCTAAAAACTCAATTTATCGAAAATGTACGAAAAGTAGCAACCGAAAAATCTATTTTTGCAATCTGTTTATGATTGTAAATATTTTATTACTGTAATTATTTACTATTGTAAATTTTTAAATTGCTACAATAATAGATAATGCTTTTTATAATTTAGTGCGAAGAAAATATATTAAGAATAAGTTTTCTTGCGAATAAACAAATCGCCAATCTCCCCCATTAAGCTACAAGATGAATCTCAGCCCGCAATTATTATTTCAGAATTTGTCTGAGAACCAAGAGAAGATCTGAAAGTAATCACGCAAATCCCTCTGCCCTTCACCTTCTAGAAACATTTTACATAATCTTTTCACTTCCTCCCTTTATTGTTTCTTCCAGGGCACTCTTGAAATCACTCTCCCAGGAGAGCAATTTTACTGTTTCATTTGCAATTCAACAACACTGAGATTTCTTGGATTCCAGCCTAGGAAGGCATTTGCCCAATTTTGAAAAATGGTCATAAAAACAGCTCTTCCCCCCTTTTGGAATTCCCTCCCAGAGTCATAAATCTCACCCCCTCATCTCCCTCCACAGGTCTGAAGATTTGCCATTTATTAAACACCGGCGCGACCCCGTGATTGACGGAACGTTCATCTAGATTTCGAAGCAGCTACTGCAGCCTAGCAAAAATACATTGTATGTCAAAATAATGGCTCTTGGAAGGTCTGGCTTTTCGGCTGGGTTCGAGTGAAAAGTTATTGGATTTTTGTCTCTGCTTCGGTTTTTAAAACTCTTATGATATTTTATGACGTGATTTATGTTTAGTTGCGTAACGCGTTTTTTTTTCATTCAACGTTGTACCTCCAGAAAGATAAAATGGATAGAATTTTCGATCATATATATAATTATTTTAAAACACTCTGAGATATTACAATCAATTTAATTACTAATTATGATTTGCATTCAGAAAATCTCATATTCAATCACCAGCACAAGTTATGAATTTCTGACTAGACAGACTATAGAGTGTCTATGCCCGGTGGAATGAGAAAGGACAGTAGGAATGATTAATAACTATTTAATTAGCCTTATTGTGAAAAAAAAATTGTATAGAGTAAATGTGTGAGTTATAAAGTGTTAGGAAAATGTTAATATTTCGTCAATAATAATTGCTCAGGTCCCTATTTGCTCCATAATGTTCATTTCGTTTTCACAGTATTTATAAAATCGAGCATCTATTTAAGTAATAGAATGCATAAATGTGGAATCTACACAATCGTAAATCAATAATAAGTAAATAAATATACAACTTTACAAGGATGAAAAAATAAGCTTGAAATAAATCTTTAGTATGTTCTTTAGGTTGAAAAATCATTGAAATACGAGACTAAATCGATCAGTTTATTGAAAAGGCTCCCTGACTACGCCCTAAATTTCCGAAATCTTCGATTGACAACTATAAAAATATATCTTGTTTTGATGCCCATGCATAGTGAATTGACGGAATTGAATTTAAAGGGTCTTATATAACTATTGCTGCTGAAAACCAACAAGAGAAGTCACCACGAAACGTTCTAGCGTACTCTCTTATAAAAGAATTACCCTTATTTCCTCCGCACGAAATTGTGGGCCATGGGTAAGGTCCCAAATATCTTGTATGGCCTGGGTGAACGATATTTACGACATATGAATCATTTGTGTAAATCTAGCATTTTTACTGAATCTAATGAAAAATATATATTCTCCACATCTTTTACATACTATGTATAAATTGCGTGGTGCTAAAATTATCCAAAACTACCCTAGTCAAACCTTTAGGCCTAAAGTTGCAATTTGCTGCATAATTACTTCTTGTGTTGTAGTTCATTAAGAAAAGGTTTTCCAAACTTTCGTAATTAAATAAAGTTAATCAATAAATTAACCATTTTTTAATCAATTACTTCAGAGCATATTATGGTTTAGAAATCATTTTAAAATTTAAAAATCTGTTATTCACAAGATACCTAGGATATATTGGATAGAAAATTAGTTATCCTTCCATGCAATTTGGATATTTTTCCCAATATAAGATTTTTAAACAAATATTCTTTTTGAAAATTACCTCATGTAAAAATATTTCAGCATAGAATACAAAGACCGAGGCAATGAAATCAGTTTAAGAGAAAACAAAATAATTAAGCCTAAAACATTATCAAACTTCAATGTTTATTCTTTATTATGGATTAAAGGTTCAAAATTTTTTCTCTTTTGTTTGTGATATTTTGTTCCTCTTATTCAGAAATATCAGAAACATTGACATTTTATTTCGAGCACTGGTTTTTTTTGTCTACTGAGCTCTGAGCATAGAATTTTACAATTCAAACTATTATATGTTACTGCACTAATTTTTTCTTTCAAAATTATTTAATTCTTTTCCTCTGTTTACTCTAATATAGACACCGGAAAGAAGCAATAGTACTTAGATACAATCATTTAAACAGAAAGAGAGTTAAGAGAAATAGGTACATCGTGTTTAAAAGAGGAAGAAAACCAGAAAACTAAATGTTACATTTTTTTTCTATTTAACAAGAAGAGTTCTAAACTGGTTAGAGTACAATGTCTATTGCAAAATGTTACTTTAATTTCGCCTATCAGTATTATTTTTACCTCTACCATTAGTACAGCTAACATGGAACACATTGTAAAATATGTCATTGGGGTATTCTTTCATGTAGCCATTTCTCATATTTTATTTTACTTTTTTTCAATTTCATGAAAAATACTTTAAAATTTTTTGAATAATTTTCCTAAATTATATGCAGTTATTAAAAAACACGTATATTTTTTTTTGTTAAAAAAAAGTCATGCATTCTAGGGTTAAAAGAACAATTTTACTTGAAATAAATTTTGAGCTGTCACATTTCATTTTTAACAATTGACTGAATTTTAAACATTTAAAATCTAGAGCTTATTTTTCTTAAACTTTGCGTCTTATTTGTTTTCTTTGAAAATGGTCATCCAAAAATCGATATCATCCATTACAAATTGCATCACATCTGTACCGATCTTTCTGATGTCAAATATTAATTAATATAAATTAATAGCATTCACAAAATATACAATTCATTATAAATGACTCACAAAATCAAAAATCACTCGGAAAAAGATTAGAAAAAGAAAAAATTGTATAATTCATATCACATTAAAATGCTCATTAAATATTACCAAATGACCGGAAAATTTTTACTCTTTAATTTTGAAGTGTATTTCACCAAGCACATCAGACTGCAGAGGAGATTTCGCCCTGGCAGTGAAACTGTGAACTATTTCTTTCTATACAAATCTATTTATCAATATTTAATTAATTATGAAATAAACACAACAAAAACAAAATGCCACTGTCTTTCATTGAGTATTTTCTTAGTAATTGAGTTCTTAACACTTATGACCATGATTTCTCTCTCTCTATTTTTTTTTCATGAAACTGAAAAAGAAAAAAAAATAGAGTGCGTAACTATTATTAAGAAGCTTTTCTAATTTATTCTGGAATTGAAATATTTAGAGTATACTTCGGAGTATAATCTAATAGCAAATGATCACCCGTACGACATTTAAAGCCCAGACTCTGAAACCACACAAAATTGAATACGCTTCGACATTTGCAAATTAAAAGTGTTAATACTACGAACACAAAATAAACATTATTGACATTATCCAACGATTTATGATCATGAATCTGGTGCAATGTCATGAAATCACGTAATTTCTCCGAACAATTGGATGATTGCCAAATTGCATAGAATGGGCTTGATTTTTATGCATCGCAATAATTCGAAACTCCGTGTTTTATTATTCAGGCGTTAACCTTAAATGCTTCCAACTTTCTGCTGCCACTCTTAGTTGATTTTATTTCTCAGACTGATTCTTTCCAGAAAGTGATTATAAAATGCATATTAAACTTTGTAGAGTGACGAGACACTTTATAGCTTCATTATGAGGTAGAGAAAAATAATAGACGAATATCAAGAACAGTTATTTAATTATTTTCTATGTCCCACATTTCACAAGACAAAACAAACACGAACACGAAAATCCCCGACACTCACATAGAATACAATCAATCTAATTATGACATGGATCATGGGAAATATACCTTGATATTAATAAGGTAACGCCATCTGCTGTATCAAAATAGAAGGTAGTAGAGTTATGTAACCGTTACAACTTAAGTCAAAGTAACCTTTCATTCTGAAGCTATGTGAGGAATATTTGGATGAGGTCTCGTAATTTAAAACCATAGCCAAATTACACGAAAGAAATCTGAGCCGGTATACGGCTCCTTAAATTCCACGTAGAAACATCTGTAAAACGTTGGTCCTCATACAATGTCCATATTGGACACTATATGAAAAAATCTAATATAGAATGGAATCTTGAAGCTGAAATCCCCACGAGGTCATCGTGACCTGGTTAAAATTCATGAATATCCATGACGAAAATGTTGATTTTGATACCGAGTTGTCCTTTTCTGAATAACTTCTGCATATGTACTGACTTGTTATCGCGTTGAGTAACAAAGTTGATGTGAAAAATACAGATCTAAATAGTGTTTCAATACTTACTTATTTTTATATTAAGATTTTAAATACACACAAGATATGGTGGGAAAAAAGGGATTGAATAAAGATGATGGATAAAACATATATGCATTAAAGACATTTGAATTACACATTTTGTGCTCACTATACATAATACGCAAAAAAGCACTAATCCATAATACATTTGAGCATTGAGAAGCAGAGTGGATCAATGAATTTGTCGATTTAAATGAGACATTATATGTTATAAATACTGAAAATACACTTGTTTACAAGAGTTGCTATCAAGTACATCTCTTAAGTACTACTGTACAGTATCCTTTGATTAGTTCTGCTGTAAAAGAAATAATCTTTCCCATTTCCATTTAATTCTGAATACAATTTAGCGAAAAATGCTGGTTCCTCCATTTCGATATTCAGTATCACTAATGCAGAATATAAACTTAAACACAAGCAGTACCTCTTAAATTTACAAAATTTCTGAGACAGCTATCTTCTCAGCAGTATCTCTTCGTGTATTGCGTATTATGCATATTTAACTATAAATTTATAATATTTAAGAATTCGATGGGAGCATATTTTATGGAATCTAGAAACCTTGGTTTCTGTCTCTATGGTTCATTTAAATAAGTAGATTCGACTTTCGTTAGAATTATCACATGAGTTGTTTGAATACTCAAATATGAATCAAAATCTAAATCATTGTGCGTTATTAAAATATTTATTCCGATGTACATCTCAAATCTTTGACAGCATTTTAAATCTAATGTATTTGAATGATTGCGTGAACAATTTTACAGATTTATCGCAGGTATATAACTGAGATTAATTGCTGAGTACTTTGTAACAACTGTTTGTGAAGTGGGATTTTCAAAGTGCACAGCTAAAATTATTGGAGAGGAAAGTTGATGAATTTGGATTTTCTGAAAAGTTCTTAATGTGTAGAGATAAAGAAGTAATTGAAATTTAAAAAAAATTTTTGCAGTTACTTCCAAAAAAAATTGTTCTGCAATGTAGAAAGAAATAAAATATTATAAAAAGAAAGAAAGAAAATAAATATTGTGTCATTGATCCAGTTAAGGTTTCTCAAATGGTGCCAATAATTTCTTTAAGTCTTATTAAAGCAGAAGTATAATGTATACACATGATGTATGAATCCAAGTATGAAAGTTATACATTATTATTTCTTCCTTCTCCTTTATTTCCATACATATCATACAAAAACACTTTATCTAAATTTTATTTCTTTTGAACCAGAATATACAGTTTTAAATAACAGTTTATCGTTTTTTCTTTTGTCTTGTTATACTTCTAAATTCCGAGGATTGCCAATTATTATAACGGTTTGCTGCGTTATTTCTGTAGCTCAATATGATAATTCCATTAATTTTCGATAATTTGGTTTAGACAACAATCTCTTGTCCCTTTTGTGCAATTTTTGGACTATTAAATAAAGGTTCACCTAGCTTATTTTAAAACCCTTTTAATCTAATTATTAAAGCAACTGTGGACAAATTGGCTTCCTTTCTGCAGGTGTAGTAATTTATTTTTGCATACTTTAAAACAGCGTAAGAATTATTTTTATATATATTTTTAATATTTCATTAAATTTAATATTATTTTAGCAAATTTAAATGCTCTGCTTTAGAAAAATTTGGAATATTTGTAGAAAGGCACCTATGGCATAACTAAAATACTTTCTTAGTCAAGAAAAAATCATCTGCTCTTCAATAAACACATCACAATTTTGCAAATGAAGTATTAAAAGAAATTCAGTGTAATAACTTCTTTCTCAGTTTCCTTGAATTACAGTCCAATCATCCAATTGGATAAGATGTTCCTAACTAATGATGTCTAAATATAAACATTTGTTTATATTTAGACAAATGTTTATATTTAGACAAATAGAAATTACCAAGTAGAAATTAGCAATTTTTATTAAAAAAAAACATTTGACAAATCAAATTTGCATCTCTGCAATTTAGATTCCTAACTTCTCAGTTCACATATTAAATATAATTATAATTACGTTACCATTTTTTCTCTCCATGCTTATGGTCGATATAAAAAGAGTGTCTTTAGGTATCCTCCTGCAGACTGGACCTTCCACTTTTCGATTTTGTATTGTTTGGTACATATATTAAAGCTTTCAACGGACAGTAATTCCTATTGGAAGTTGACATTACAGAGGTAGCTCGGAGAATGACTTTTTGAAAGATCCTAAAATATTGAAGAAAAAAAAAAGCTCTATAATCTGCGTAATACTTAAAAGGGTTCAAAAGCTGTTTATCTTAATTTATTCTGAATTACAATAAATCCTCATATTTACAGGTGCGATGATTTATTATTTATTGAATTAATGGAATTTCCCAATAAAGGGGAAAGTAAGAACGTTTTACTCTTTTCTAAGCAACAACTCTTTTTTTTAAATTTTAATATTTTTCAAAAATTTATTAAAAATAGTAAAATAATAATAAGGTAAAAATATCGATATTAACGGAATATAAATTTTTGAATTTTAAGATGATGCAAAAACCATCCATGTGCTGTAATATTTTCGAAAGCTATAGTGGGAAAATAAATTTTTTCTTAATTTTTAATTAATTAAAATTCTGAATGCTGTTTAAAAAATTGTCTCAAGTTATACGTGCGAAATTTGTTTATTCTACAGCAGACAATCAAATCTGTAGAGTGTCAACATACAAACATTCCTCTTTATTAGTAGTAGAGACTAGAAGAGCATTCATAATGATACCCATGACATAATGAATGTTAGCGAAATCGAACCTACAATAGCATAGAATAAAATTATGAAAATGA
This sequence comes from Argiope aurantia, assembly GCA_026543865.1. NCBI lineage: Eukaryota > Metazoa > Arthropoda > Arachnida > Araneae > Araneidae > Argiope > Argiope aurantia. The sequence goes on along the minus strand of JAPMOR010052242.1, from coordinate 4,731,249 downwards.
AGTAAATAATATGGATTTCGTATGTTTATTTTTTTTCGTAAAGATGATATATCCTGTTAAATTATAGACATTAAAACTCGAAATGAATAATTTAAAAGGAAAATCAGCTAAGAAAAATGACTCAGTTATGCAATTAAATTAGAATACAAACTATGCAAATAGAATTTAAATTATATGAAAATAATTTCCGGATTCTTGATTTATTAATTTGGCTCCTTGCCAATTCAGCGAAGAAACAGAATTTATCGATGCGGATTCACATTTTCTTTGCTGAGGTTGAGAGAGGACATTTTTATTTTAAAGTGAAATGCTAGAAATAAAAATTTGAAAAAGATAATTAAATTTGGATTTTAATTGCAGGAATTTTAATTTCTAAACTTTTAAGGGAAAAGAAACTGGTTTTCAGAAGAATTTTCTCAAAATTCAGTAAGTTAAATCAGATATGATAAACAAGTTTCTTTAGAACGTTAATTTTCGTTCTCCTTGCCGGGGCAGTGATTTTTCAGTGCAATCATTAGGAGCAATATTATAGCATATAAGTATGAAAAATCATCTACAATCATTTCATAATATTAAATAAAAAAAATTTACATTAAATTTTAAAATTCGGACTTTGCAGTGAATCGAATTGAATCCTCATTACGTCTATTTACATGTCAAATTGCATAATGTAATATATTTGTCTAAACACTACAAACTTATCTTTTTATAAGAAACGATAAAACTTACATTTATTCCCATATTACAATCCCCAATCAATTCACACCTTATTGTTTTTTTGTGCAATTCATTTTTGTTTCCATTCAAAGTTAATTCCATCTTCTATTCATAGTCAGTACAGAGGGTTGGAGTTTGCCCCGCACAGCGGAGAATGAGAAATACTTTCGGCCCCATTCTAGGGCGGAATCAAAAATAGACATCAACGAATTCCTGATCGGAGTTATAGAAAATTTCAAGGATGACATGACCGTTGGCATTCCGGAGTTGAAAGTTCCAATACTCGATCCCTTCATGCCAAAGAAACCCATCAAGATAGACATTGAGGATAGCAAGGCATCCGCGCACGGGAACTTCACAGATGTTCATATAGAAGGTATGGAAAGCATATTTTTCCTCTATAATATTACTGTTCATCGCATTATTTGAATAGATCTTGAATCATTTATTAAACACCTGTGCAAATGTTAAATTATGGTTAAGACAAACTCAAAATAATTTTAATAAAAATAAGTGGAAATGATATCTCCTCAAATCATTTTTATATTTGCACAAAATAGCACACTTTATGTAAGCCATTATTACCTAATGTTACGAGTTCGTAATATTGTTACCCTGTGTTTCTAATTTCACGATAAGGAAGAGAGCTTTACAGATAGCTCTGTTGATGCTCAATGGAGGCAAAGTTAACAGCCCCTCAGACTTTAGTGATTATTTGACGATAAAATGAAGGACTCAGAATATTCGAGAATCTTGACGTTAGCTCCATTAAGATATGAGTTTTAGCATTTTTTAGAAGTTTAGCATTTGGCCTATCACGTAAATTATTTTTAAAAAAAACCGATAATCTGAAATGAAGAACTAGTCTGTGGATAGAAAGAGAGTTAAACTGAATTCAAGTGAAGTCTCTCTTGATCTTCTACGATTTCTCTGCCCTCTTTTTGCTGTTCGGATTAATAATAGCTATTAGTTATATGTGTGTTGATGTTTGCTGCAAGTGCTGTTCTTGTGAACACTTCATTCGGGTTTTGTTACCTGCTTTTCTTCTGTAGAATAAATTATCCTTTACTGAGACTGTTAAACTAGAATTGAGTATGCAATATGGACATCGTTACGTCGATTGCTTGGATGCAATATTTAGCATAGACCTGTAATTTGATGCGAAATAAATCGATCCATTATTAATACTAGACGGCTGCGTTTTTGAATTATCATATCTATATATGAATGGACAAGGCAAAAATACAATATATATCTGCTGAGAGATCATTCCCAAATTTATACACAAATCTACGAGTTTGCTGCAAAGTTGATACAACAAAAATCCTAAATTCAGCTTTTACCATTTTTGAATTAATGCATATAACAAGAATAGACAAGCAAACAGACTATTAAATCACAGATGGATTTCATTCAGAATTAGAGATAAAAATTATGGCAATGAAACGATGCACTACGTTTCAACGATTCATCTCATTGCGGTTTTGAATTATCATATTCACATGCAAATGGATGGATATATTTTAATGGGGAAGTTTGTCACTGAGAAAAATTATACCTGCATACTTTTGCAACTGCACTTAAATAAAAAATTAAAAAAAAAATGCAAATTAGCTATGTGAAAAGTTTGCACTGGTATAGCTTCTTGGGAAAGAAAAAAACGATGATGCTGCTTTCTAGCTAAGAAGAAACTGTACTGGTCAATTGTTATGAAAGGAAAAAAAAAATTCCTGCTTGTGCAATCTGTTAAGGAAGGAAAACATAGTTTTTGGAGAAACCCCAACAATTCCATAATTAAAGCATTCTTTGAAAATAATTAACTATATTCAGGAAATAAGGCATTCTTTGGAAAGAACGCTTTAATTATTTCTTGAATATAGTTACTTTTCAGAAAATCGATAATTAATAAATTCAATGTTATAAACAGTCCGAGATCCGAACAAGGGAGAAATTTAATTTAAAAAAAGGCCAATTAACTATGTAAAAACTTTGCATTGGTATAGTTTCTCGGGCAAGAAGAAAAAAAAATTGGTGGTGTTGCTGGCAAGATAAAGAGAAACTATACTGACCAATCTGTTGGTATAAGAAAGAATTTCCCCTTTCCTCTCTGTTAAGGAAGGAAAAAAATTTCTTGGTATAGTTTCTGTACCAACGACAATGATCCAACTTTGGTAAAAATGCTTTAATTATTTCCTGAATGCAGGAAATAATTAATAGATTTAGTGTTATAAACAGTCCTAGATCCGGACAATGGATCAAAGAATTGACAATTAGCTATATAAAAATTTGCATTGGTATAGCTTCTTGGGCAAGAAAAAAAATTGACGGTGTAGCTGGCAAGACAAAGAGAAATTGTACTTGCCACTCTTTTAGGAAAGGAAAATTTCTTCCTTGTTCAGTCTGTTAAGAAGGAAAAGAATATTCCTGTTGTAGTTCCTGGAGAAACCACAACGATTCCACTTTGGAGATAATGCTTTAATTGTTTTCTGAATATAGTTTCCTTTCAAGAAGTCGATAATAGATAGATTTAGTTTGATAAACAATCTGAGATCAGAACAAAGGAGAATTTTAACAAAAAAAAATGTCAATGAACTATTTAAAAACGTTGTGCTGATATAGTTTCTTAGGCAAGATAAAGATAATTGTAGTGGCCAATCTGTTTGGTATAAGAAAGAATCCCCCCTTCCCTATCTATTAAGGAAGGAAACAATTTCTTGGTATAGTTTTCTTACCAGCAAGAAGCAAGAAACAAATGCGGTGCAGCGTGCTAGATAAAGATAAATTGTACTGTCCAATCTGATAGCATTTTTCTTTCCTTCTGTTAAGGAAGGAAGAAAATATTATGGTATTAGTTTCTGTACCAACCACAAAGTTTTCACTTTTAAGATAATACTTTAATTTTGGGCTGTATAGAGTTCCTTTTAACGAAACCAATAATTAATAGTTTTACCGTTATAAACAATCCTAGATCGCAACAAGCATTAAGTCCTCCAGCCAAAGATAAAACCTCTAATCAAAAACGGAAGTATACGCTGTTCTTCTGACCAATATGCAGAACTTCCCGGGGGGAATGAGTTTAAACCACTAGAAAATGACTGGTCACGACGACGTCTCCTGAATATTTAACTCTTATTCAGTCAATACTTAGGGAATTGCGTATTCAACGCACAGGAAAATGAAACTGCTCTCTGTCAAAGCCTTCCTTATTCCCGTTATTCGTGACTGGATTGGAGAAAAATCCGCTGCTTCTGTTTCTTATTTAAAACAAACTTAATAGATGGCTATGGTACTGTAATTATTTCTGGGCACTTAAAGCCGTTTTCCATTTTTCGTCTACATGAAACTAGGGGGGAAAAATAAATGATTTTTATATCAGATGAGTAGTTACTGTTTGGAGAGGGTAATAAATGTATTTAAGAGCCATTCTTAACTATAATGATTGCAAAATCGATTGGTAACTAGATAATTGCATAAAAATATTTGCTGCGCATTTTGCATTAATGAGACATTAGGATTCTCCAGATTATATTAAAAAAAATATTCTTTGAAAAGTTGACCGCTTTAATTACCTTATATATCTGGGCTGATTAAAATGGCCTTTCTTAGAAGATAAAATGATAGAGCAATAATGAACAATCATTAAAAGTTACCTGAATAACAAATGTCTTAATTATAAAAAAATAAAAAAGAAGAGCAGATTCCAGTTAGAGTTTTATTTAAATATAATTAAGTTCAACAACTTGAAGATTATTTTTGGACAGACTCCGGAATTCTGAACGTTAATCAGATAACGAGATCTTTCCTCAGAGTTGGAAATACTCTCTTCAAACTTTTGTATTACGTCAGTAGATGCATATTTGACCTTGATGAATTTAATGTGTGCCATTCCCGCTGACAAGGCGGTTCTTTGATGAAATCATCCTTTGGACCTGAGTTTGATCCCCGAACCTAGACTTTATAACCAAACCAATATGGGATTATTTGCTGTATGAAGCAATTTTATAGATTCGTGTATGTAATTTTTAAATATTTTGGATCCTAGTGGGAGTTTTAGAGTTTAGTGCCTAGAATTTATTAGTATTATTAATACTAATGTAGTGTCGGCTTCTCAATTTAATTCTTGGGTTCAAGATCTGATTCCTTATAAGATTCGACGTACATGTGGGGTTTGGGGTACATCCGATTATTTAGGGGTCAAATGTTTTTTTGAGTCGATATAGTTTCAACATTTGAAGACTGAAGACTTGCTTAGGTGTCATTTTTATCGTGTGATTACTATAGAAATTAAGAAATCCTTCCTAAAACAACCCTTTTCAAAAAGGGCGTTCAGTGAAAGAAAATTAATATTTATAAAATGGATTCATAAAGTACTTGGATAATTTATTACAGATATATGTTTTCAAGTGTGTGGGGTAATTAGGGCCCAAATTAATATTACGAACCTGTAATACCGTTTCCCTGCGTAATTAGTCTTATTGTAAAGAAGAGAGATTTAAAGACATTCCAAATGGTTTCTGGCAAATTTGGCGTCAAAAATTTAGGGAAATCCAAAAATGATGGCCTATCTTTATTACTCTGAAAACTTTTCTAGAAGATTCTCTGCGACTGAAAAATTGACCGAAAATCCAATATAAATGAGAGAGAATGAAGTGGTTCATTCATTCTTTAATAATAGTGTTGAGCGCAGAACGAGATCTCTAGTTCTTTGTTTAGGATTAGCACTATTACTGCTTTTTTTATTTAGCGATTTGTTAAAAATTATTAATGCCTACAAATGTTACTCTTTGCGTTTCATCTTGGCTATGTTTGTTATTGTCCGTCCATGCTTGGAATGATTTATTTTCTACTATCCATCATGTTGGAATTGTTTCAGCCTACACAGGCCAAACGTTTTTCTTAAAAATAACCAAGTGAGAATCTCGACCTTGTTCCGTGGATTCATCAGGAGCCTGCCAAGGATTCTACCTTTAATCCCAGTCAGTTGATCTGACACCCTTTGGAATAAATTATGTTAATGCGATGTTTTAATTTGGAGAAAGAATGTTCATCTGACCAATTGACTAAATGCAACAAATAACATTATAATTGATTTCGCTTTTTTTAGCTATTAAAAAAAATTGTTTTAAAAATAAGTAACAGGTTTTTCAAAAATTTAGATACGTTTATTTACAAAATTCATTATTTTTTTTCTTTTCTGCAGCTTGAATTGTTCACATTGATCAGACATAAGTAAATATTTTATATAAAAAAAGTAGAAGAGAAGAATTCTTCACTTTAAACTTCATAAGAATTAAAAGTTTAAATTAATCTTTTTTTAAATAAAATATTAACTGCCGGAAAGTATTTAGTAAAAAGGTGAACTAGCAAGACACGAAATTAAATCTCGTATTAAATCTTGGATACTTTAGCATTCTGATACAACCCCCTCCCCCTAATAACCCAAACTGTTTTGAAAACTTTCAAAAATTGATTATAGTTTAAACTATATATTTACACTGTAGAGCAAATAAATGATTGGTGAAGGTCAACAGATGTCCTTGAACTTCTCATTTACACTCAAAGGTTGAAGCTCAAAAACTTTTATTTAAAATGTTATAAGCTATAAAGTTATTCCTGTAATATAAATGACAAGGTGAAATTTATTACAGTTTCTGCAATAGCATGTTAATGAACTGAAACATCATCAAAGCGGTTATATTTTCATGTTTATTATAGTTCAGCACAAATTATTTATGCCGGAATTCAACTGTCTAGAGCATTTTGCCATCTTTAAGTCACGATAACATAAATTAGAAGTACGATAAAAATAGTTGCACTTGCTAATGATGTACTGCGCACAAGTATCATTAAGTTTGGTTTTTCATTGAATATAAAGTACGTCATATTATTCTTAAATGCCAAGCCCTCTGCGTGATGTTTAAGAATTGTTTGTTCATTTGCTTCTATTTGTGTATCTTTTAGAAAGTTTTGCTTGAAGACACGCCCCAAAAAATTATATAGGATGAATTCGCGTTATGCATTCTGATAATGCAGACATAGCATAAAAATTATTTATGCTTGTTGTCGGAGTCCTTAGAACTGTTATAAGAAAGGCAGCATTGAAAAAAGGAAAGAAGTGCAAGTTGGAGAAATAGAACAAAACCTTAATTTCTTCTATCACTTTTTTCTTATAATTTTTTTTTCAAAATTAAAAGAAAAATTGAAAAAGTTATTTGAATAAAAATAAATCTATCAAAATAAATAAATAAATAAAGCAAGTCTCTATATAAATTGATTCCTTATTTAACGTTTATTAATATAAGATTTTCTTCATTCTTCTTAATTATTTCAGAATTTTGATATCTTGAAAACCTTTGGCGTCTATAAAAGGGTCAGAAATAACCATAAAAACAATAGAGTTCATAGACAAGGAATTATGCATGTTGAGAAGTGTTGAAACAGATCTGTAGTTCGATAATATTAAAGCGAGAGTTCGCAGAGAAGGAATTATGTTGAGAAGTGTTGCAACAAATCTGGATTTGAGTAACTACAAAAGCAGTAGAGTTCATAGAGGAGGAACAATGTTGAGAAATGTTGTAACAGAGCTGTACTTCAATAAAATCCTGTGTTTGAATGGAGGTGCATATAAATCACATAGCAAAATTAATTAATAACTGAAGGAATTTCTGAGAGGAATGGAAAGTTGCTAAAAGGAAATGAAAAATTAAGAATCTCATTCAGCTTTACTTTTAATTGAAGATACTTTTCCCTTTTTGAAATAGATGTAAATATGAGATGAAAGAATTTATAAATATTACAGATTCTACTCTGCTTCCACTTCAAGTGCAGATTTGTTTGCGGCAAACAGTCTCTCTTTTAAATTTCCAATCTCATAAAAGATTTATGGGATCTCTAAATAATTAAAAAAAAAGACCCAGAAGTCAAATCCTGTTCGAAGTATACGAATTTATATAATGCTAAATGTATGAGGGAATAAAACATTATTGAATAAAATGCTAAAGTAACTTCCTGTCTGTGAATTATGCAATTCACTAGACTTTGACGAGATACCTTTGAAAAAAAGCTGAAAATTGTTTCGATAAAATTAATTGTTCTTAAATAATATGCTTTCTGGTAAAAAGTGATTAGATATAATGAAATTCTTAAGAAAATATTTAAAATATGTGTGGAAACTCAAACATGTAAATCAATAGCATTATGCTATTTATATTTCAATAATAAAGGAATGTTTCAGAAATTACGCATCTGTTTTTTTTAATTTCCAGTCGCTCTAAAAGTTTTATTTAACATTAATTTCTAAATTCATTCAGAATTTTTTATTACTTTAAACAGTACGCATAGAGAATTTAATGATTATTTATTTGCGATTAAATGGGCACAAGTGCGTGGATTTTGAACGGAAAATTGCGTAAAATTTATTTAGTCATGGAAACAAGTGTTCGGAATTTATTTAGTTATATTTAATCATTCCTAATGATGAATAGAACAAAATGTTAATCATTCTTAGAGCAAAAAGTTTCGTTTTAACAACTGAAACAAAAATTTGAATGAAGGTAGAATTAATAATCTGATTTAATTGTTATCTTTGCATATATTGAAGCAATCCCTAAATTTTTTTTTTATTGCATGGCATGCTTATTTGAATCGATTTATTTAAATTTTTATATCTGGCAATTCCTCAGTATTCAAAATTATTTAAAAGGAGAACAAGTAAAGGTTGCACCTGGTAAATTTGAACTCAATACAAAAATAAATATATAGATAGCACCTTATGTGAATGCAATTTTTACATTTTTGAATAGGACATATTTGTAAATTGAATGACTTATTATTCTTGAATATAGCTCTAAGATAAGCTTTCGTGATTTTCTCATCATATAGTTTGAAAAAATAATAATAATGTTTTTGAGGTTTCTCTAAAAGAAGCGTGACAGTAAGAGATAGAATTATTGACATATTTAAGGATAATTAGATTTTGTATGAAATAAAAATTGGTGAAATTGGGCGAGGTTTAGTTATATTAACGTCCCGTTTAAAGCAACACTTGGGCTATTTTCGGACGGACCTCGTAATTTTGAACCGCGGTCAGATGACGAGGACGACACCTGAGCTGGCCTCCCCCCTCTCCACACCACACCACATCACACCAGCTGGAGGACGTTTGGTCAGGACGGATTTAACGTGCAAATGACCCCCTTACACGACGGTTCTGCGGTGAAAGCGGGTCTCGAACCTGAAACCCTGCAGTTCCGAAGCCGAGACCGTACCACCAGGCCACCGCGGCCGAAATTGGGCGAGGAGTTACAGCAAAAGGACTCACTCTTTGATTTTTCCAATTTAAATTGAAGCAAAATTAAATTATACTATTTCCTGTCTGTCTTATGGAGGATTTTGTTTATATTGCCTTTTATGGTGTTCTTACTATTTTAACTAACTCCGCTATACTCCCACAATTCAAGATAATTCACATTAAAAAATTCAAATTATATCAAAAGTTGTTTCATGATAAAATCAATATCCCATTACGTTGTCCAAAGTTATGAAATGTAGCGTAGAGAAAGTATTGTAACCTTCAAAAAATTCGAAATCGAGATTTTGGAATTTGGAAATTTTTTGAAAATGTCTGTCTATTTGTGATAAAAAAATAACTAAAAAATGCTTGGAACTAGACAATTTTGGTATACAGTCTTTACACCAAATTTGAAGATTTCTATCAAATTTTAAGCAAAATCCGTTCTGAGGAAGGCTGTTCATCAGGCTGTTCGAATATACGTTAACATGATAAACACAAAACGAAGAGAACTAGATAGATACATGGATCCAATTCGGTACATGGATTTAATATCTATAGTTTAGACACCGATTAAATTTTCAACCAAATCCAATAAATGGTTAAACGTCTGTAGAGTTGTACTTTCAGAAACGTGTAAATGCGATATCTCAGAAACGCATTGACTTAAATATATCAAATTTGGTATTGCTTTATATGATTACAAGTGCAGTTTTGTGTCAAATTTTTTCAATCGGTTGGGAAATTCTATTTTCGCATACTATTAACCGCATGCAAAAGAGTAATCGCCAAAAATGTCGCCAAGGATCGCACGATAGATTCAGTAAAAATGCTGAATTTTTGTCAAATGTTCATAATTTGTAACTATCGTGCGCCAATGCAAGGTGCTCTCTGGGATAATGTCTTTATTAAAAAGAGAAAGTTTTGGGGATCGCGTCCGGGTCACCAATGTGCAAGGTTGAGGTTCTAACTCGCAACGTTAGGGTTCATAGCCGCGAAACAAAACCACTAGACAAAAGTGTTCACTCCTCTCTGGAATTTGTTATCTGGCTTATGATGTTACCACCACAAATTTAACATTTCTAAATCTTTTTCGCAGGTTTGTCAGGATTCATCATGGACAATTTGCACGCCGACCTCCAGAACCTGTCTCTTAAATTCCAGCTTCGCATCCCCTACATCAAAGCATACGGGAATTATTCCATTAATGGCAAGATCATCAAGATCGTTCCCCTCAGAGGAAATGGAGAGTTCAAAATCGAGTCTCACAATCTCAGCGTGTCTGCTAAAGCATCTTTAGAAACGTCTGATGATGACCACCTGCAGTTATCGAAGTAGGATGATATTTCCATCAACTAACTGATAACTTTACTTTTACTAATGCATGTAAAAATAATGTAATTGCCAGCAAATCCTATCTCAGGATTTTAATGAATTTAGATATTCCAAGTCCTCCCCCCAACCCCAATTTTGTATTTGTACTTGAGCATGTCTGTTTATGCATGAACACGTGAACATGATAATTTTAAAGTTCCATTTAACTGTATGGATGAAATTGAAACATTTGATGCTATTGCAGAAGCTAATTCAGAGCAAAATAATCGATTGAGAAAATGTTAATTTTTTTTTTTTTACATAAGAATTCCACTTTCTCTAATATATAGTGAATTCAGTTTTTTCATGCAATTTCCTATTTTATTTAATGAATAAATCTTTTTATCTTTTTAAATTCGAAGTATTAGTCTGGTTGAAATTATTAGGAAAATAAGCGCCAGCCCCATTTTTTTAGATAAACTGAACTGTGGTAATATCCATTAAGAAAGCCATTTCATAAGATTCAAATTAATGTCTGTTGATACCAAGCGAGTAGCCTTCTTTACGAAACGAGAAAATCGAGAAGTCTTTTAATCCTTTCTTCAGAATCTTTCCTAACGATATATATACGATAAGTCCCATTTTGATCATAAGAAGGGATAATTATGATATAACAAAGGATTTATGTCGGGTTAAATTTATGAGCCATGGGGAGTGATTGCCAGAATTTTTTTAGAAGATCTTATTTCCCATGATTGAAGTTTTTGTCCAAGGATTTTCTTATCTGATTATTAAAATAAGATTCTACATCATATTGCTGCAGGATATTTTTCCTTATCAGATGATTAAAAACACAATAAGCATAAATTATTTTCAACTTTTCAATCAACTGACTGATATATTTCCTTCTGTTAGCATTATTATATTATTAAAATATCAACACTATATGCTATACTTGAAATAAAAGGAAGCAGTTGATTTTAATATGTTTTGTTTGTAAGCATGACACTATGTGTTATAAAATATGTATGTGATAAAAATTCTTTCGAAACATTATGCAGGAAAGATTTCTGCATAGCGTTACTAAATTTACTACACTGTTATGTCTTGGGTTGTGAGTGTTTGTTTAGCAATATTTTTTTTTAATTTTAGTTAAATTTTTAATTGAATATTAGTTGGAATTCTAAGATTTTCTCTTAATGACTTCTGATATATAAACTATTTTTGTCTTACAATTAAATAAATTTTTCGGTTATATCGATTTCTGTTTGTATTTATATATATTGTTACAAACCTGCAATTCTGCTTCCCAGCATAGTTTGTTCCATCATCAAAAAGACTGTTTTAAAGTCATCGGTATTGGACGGAGTCCGGGTGTCGCGTCGGAGGTCCCAGAACTTGGCGACCACTTGGCGACGAATTTGGCGATTTTGGCGCCAAAATAGATTATATCCGAAACATCGAGAATTTTCCCGATCCGTCCAGTAGATACCGAGATACGCCATGAACGTTCCTGATTGGTTGAGAGGCTTCTAGCCCCGCCCCCTGAGACCTATAAAAGGAGTCAGTCTATGCTGCTAGAGGAGTCGAAGTCAGTAGTCGAAGAAGAGAGTCAGTAGTAGTCGCAGTCGGAATCAACGGAGCGGAGTAGTCGGAAGCGACGGAGAGGAGTAGTCGGTATCGACGGTAAAGAGCAAGTCTTCCAGGGATTAGCAGAGCTGCGACGGAGTCAAGCTAGTGCTGAACTAAGCTGTGTGCTACTGTCTGTAGTAGATTCTTGTTGTATGCTGCACGACTCGGATGAAGATAATCGTCTTCTGTGCTGTATATAGTTGTCGTCTTTGTGCTGTCCTGTGTGTCTTCGTGTAAATAAACGTCGTTGTTAATATTCTACTGCCGCCTGCTGATTGAGCATTCTTCACACCATATAACTTCCACTATTGAAACGAACCCCTGTAAAATTCGTAACAATATATATGTTTTAAATTTATTAAAATTTTAAAAAATAAAAATAGTTTTTTGGAACTTAGAGGAAATGATAAACATGGTGCCTCAGCAAAATTCGACGCCAACATTTGCCTCGATTACAGCACTGTGTAATGAAAAACTAGATTTATTGTTCCTATTGTATGCAGATAATCACAATACTCTATGCAGCAGTTTCAGTAATTTTTGTGAACTAGATATTTACACAGTTAGGAAGGAATTTATTGAAAGCAAATATTCTAATCTAACAAAACAGTGTTCATATTAGAGGAATCTTAGTATGAACAATGCTTGATGGTTCATATAACCACAGCTGATAACTACTAACCAATCCTTTATGTGGTGATATGTTGTGTATGGTTTACGTGTCCATCTTGAGGAAGCGATTTAGAAGAAATACTAGCTTTATTCACAACACAATCACGCATATATGAAACTATTCACATGAAGATATATTTGGATTCTCAGTTGACGCGCATCGAAAACAAAAATGACGCAATAAGAAAGTAAATTGACTACATAAGATTCGAAACAAGAGTTGTGTTGTCTCTGAATTTCAAATTCGATTTTGTTCAGTATGATGAGTTGCCACCACACCTTAATAATCTTTAAATTTTAATGAGACTGTGGTGAAGCTTTATAAGCCAGGTTTGGTTTAGTTATATTAACGTCCCGTTTAAAGCAACACTTGGGCTATTTTGGAACGGACCTCGTAATTTTGAACCGCGGTCAGATGACGAGGACGACACCTGAGCTGGTACCCCCGTCTCCACACTACACCACACCAGCGGGAGGACGTTTGGTCAGGACGGATTTAACGTGCAACTGACCCCCTTACACGACGGTTTTTTGGTGGAATCGGCTCTCGAACCTGAAACCCTCCGGTTCCGAAGCCGAGACCGTACCACCAGGCCACCGCGGCCCATGCTTTATAATCCAGATAACAGCTACGAAACATGAGTAATTACTTTTGTCTTGTGGTCATGTTACTCGGCTATGAACCCAAGCATTGCGAGTTTCGTCCTCGCTATTGCCAATAGATACACGACCAGTAACACAAAAAGAAAGGTAAGTCGATTACATCTTATAATTTTCCTATTTTAGTTTAAAAACTACGTTGAAAGGAAAATATTTTTTAAATGTCATTCACTTTCTCGTGGTTCAGATAAAGAAAATAATATAATCGTATATTGCAAACTTTTCAAATTCCAGATTTTGAAGAATTTTCAAGATTTTTTTAGCTTTATATTATTTTTAAACATTTACTCTTAATTACATAGCAGCGTTAATGATCATTTATATAGTATATAAAATATCATTAAGTATTTATTTATTTTAAAAGCCCTTCGGATATGCTTGGCGATTTTCTATTATGTCAATATCATCAAGATAATGGGATTTTTTTTTTGTTGCCAATCTTCGGATTAAGACCAAGATCTCCAAGTTTTATGATACATAATATGTCATTGAAATGGTTATATTCGCGGATTTACTTGGCCATTTTTAGATTGGGCCAAAATAGGCAGATTATACCAATCCAGTTATTAAGTATTTGTATTAGTATGAAAGCGTTTTTTAGCAATAATGTGATCTGAAATTTCATTCAGGAAAAATCAAAACTTTGATTAAGTTATAATTAAAATATATTCAAAATCCTTAAACACTTTCTTCATAAGAATCTAACACCCAAGAAGTAACTATGTGCCAAATTTAGTAATTCCAATAAAATAATATGACCTGAACAGCATTTTGAGAAATGTTTACATCATAAACTTTCGCAACACGCAGTTTACATATAATATTCAACTTATTAAGTGGCATTTCCTTTAAATCCAAAAAGAAAAAAACATGAAATTCTAACGTTACAGCCACCACCAATGACACATGACATCATATAATAACATAAAATTATTTGAGAAAAAAGGATGTCGCTTATCTATACACGTCTTGAATTTCAGTACACTCCCGAGTATCCGGCCTAATGTGATGAAAGGGCTGGCCGGATAGGCCACAGTTCTATGAAATCCCTTTGTCCACCAATACCAGAAGACAAAGTTTTTATACCAAAACTCACTGTTACAATATGTATTTTCGCACTTCTTATTGAGTACTAAGCCCTCCATTTGTCTGAAACCACGTAGAATATGAACGCCGTCTGGCGGATCATAAAAGCAGTTGCCGGTAACGTGACGATTAAAAATAGAAGACTCTGTACTGTAGTTTATATATTTTATATACTGCACTGCGCATTTCAAGAATTTATAAGAGAAAATGCAAGTTAAAGATATAAATTTTTCACATTTTCAACATAAATTTTGTATAATATCTAACTTAATTACGATAAAAGCAAACTAAGCCGGATAGTCGCGAACCGGATACTCGGTAGTATACTGTCATGAAAATGTTTTGGTAAATTTGACATTTTTATATAGCAGAAATTATCTGCAGAGCTATTTGATATATAACCATTTTCCTTTAAGGATACTAGAAGGGCTGGAAGAAAGCCCCAAAGAAAATTTTATATTCCTTCAGCGTTAAAAATGTCATTATTCGAATAAAAAATCGCTGTCACCTAGAGAGGCATTAACTAAAGGAAAACGATTTTAACAGTGAATTCGAGTGGGGAAAAAGTTCGGAGGCACTGACTTAAAGAAATGCAAATGTGAAAATGAAATTTGTGTTTACAAATAAATTAGGAGACAGAAATAAAAGATTCAATTACACTCGGGCCATCGGGTGGTATCTGGTTACTTTCCCGCAGTCCCAGCGGGGGAATTAACATTCAATGAGCTTATAAAGCCGCGCTGCAACCTCCATCATCTTGTATGCAATTTCGCAGGCAAAACGCATGCCTCTGGTTTTAATGGCCACGTCGAGTCTCCCGGGTGCATTGTGCTTAGTCTAATTGCGAATCTTGGTCATTAAATTGAGCGAGTTAACGTTTCGAAATATGCGTTCGAATTTCTCATGACAATTTTGTTTCGGAATTGGCTCAGATGTCTGGGAGAGAAATTTCAGAATAGGGGTAATAAAATCCAGCTGAGGATGTTTTTGCTGCTGGAATCGCTATTGAGGTTATAGAAATAATGTTTATAAAATTATGTTTTATAAAGCGGAAATGTATTCCGACGAAGTCGACTTCTAAATGAAATAAGTTCAAGCGAGAATGCACGAAGTGTGATTCAAAAGTATTCGAGCTTCCAGTCTGAAACGTTGGGGCATGATATTGTTTTAGTCTTTTAATTCATCTGTTACTCAATTTTTAAGTTTCGCTCGTAATTGTATAGCAACAATAACATGGACAAAAAATATTATTTAATGCTATCACAACGAATGCGAATAGATGACTCATTAATTAAAACAACGATTTTTTTTTTGTTGCATAATTCATTTAAAATATTTTTTTTTTAATTTTTTAAAACTTGCAAAAATTTTGTACGAAAATAAAATGAGTGTCATTAAAAAGTTACTTTATTTAATTTTAAGGTAACCTTAAAATGGTTTTTTTTTGTGTACTATAGTATGTTCCGAAATTATTGGGAAAGAATATTGAATTTTCGATTAATTTTAAGTTAAGATGAAATAAAATTCAAATTTTAAGATAATTTTTTAGTGTATCTATTACCCAAGATGCAACTACATATCCTATGAGAAATTATAGACCCAGTAGGCACTATTCTCTAGAAAAAAGTGACATACAGTCGTTCAAAACGTTCTATAGGCCTGCCCTGTAGAGTGTTTTCGAAGAATGCAAATTACCGCATCATGTTTGTGGTAATTTACAAATAAGATCTGGCTATAAACGTTATTATGCTAAAAGGTAAAACCAAATTGGTAAAAAGGGGAGGCAGAGGTTTGCTAGTAGAGACTAGGCTTTAGAACAGCAGTGTAACAAATTCGAGACCCAATTGCATAAAATAACTGTCATGTAGGATCTTTCAATTCAAAAGTTTTAATAAAGAGTTTGGTGAATTATTTATTGAGTTATGGTGTTCTATCAGAAAATAACCTTTATATACCTTCAAAACGAGATTCCAGTTTAGCTAAACTCAAATGCAAAGGCCATTTAAAAAAGTACAAAAGTTTTTTCTCATTAATCCTGCAGTCAGAAATCTGAAGAACTGCAGATAGCAAAATTGGATAAAACTAATGATTAATTCAAATATTTTCCGAAAACATTGAAAGGGCACTCCCGTTTAATGTGAAGAGTTGAGTAATATTTTGCCTGATTTTTAAATTTTTAATTATTTGAAATATATCCCTCCAACCATTTCTAAAAGAAATTGGTTCAACAATTCTTCATTTTCAATGATTTTTTTTATTTTCTCGCATAGGAAATATAGAGATAATAATATAACAGTCGAAAAATTTGCGATTTTGTCGTATCTCCACGTTTCAGACTCCTCCCCCCTCTGAGTCCAAAAAACACATGTTTGGAATTATCTGTCTGTGCTTTAATTTTATCTGAAAATGCTTTAATTTAGACGGATAAATTTGGCATATGTACTTAAAAAACCCAAATTAGTATATTGTTATCAAATTTTGAAAGAAATACACTCAGAAAAAGTTTGTTTATTTTGCTGTTCGAGTACAAGACAACACGATAATACAAAACGTAAATAATTGGATAAACGAAATCTAGTACAGAGGTTTAACATCTAAATTATAGATTCTTATCCACTTTTAAACTAAATCTGTCGGTTGTCCTAGTCTGACCGTCTGTCGGTTGGTACTTCCACTTGCACGTAAATAAGATAGCTCAAAAACTCAATTATGTAAGTCAATCGAATTCAGTATGCGATCTTGGGACTATAGTGCAAAATTTTGGTTTCAGTCGATTGGGATACGACATTGGGATAATTTTGGAATGCCCAATTCAAAGATCTGTAATGATGGGTATTTGATGAGTTTTGCATTTAAATTTGGACAATTGGGATAATTTTGGTTTCAGTCGATTGGGAAAAAGGTGTTCAAAATACATGTTCACTCGATAGATTCAGAAAAAATGTTGGGTACACGTCTAAAATCTATATTTCAAAGGATTGCTTGCGTATGCAGATGATTTATTGCATAACCTAACATTTTGTATCGTGTTACTTTCTCAATCGTATCTTTCTATAAATTTCTATCTTTTTTTTTGTCATTTATTGAAACTAGTGCTTGCGATCACCAGTATTTATAAGTTTTTATGGTTTTTAGGGATTTTGATGTAGAAATGGACTTCGATAAAGTAGAGCTGCACTTGGAGAATTTTCTAGGAGGCGGCAGATGGACGGAGGTTCTACTAAAAATATTGAATGATATCAGCAAAGATCTTTTCAAGAAATGCCTCCCTTTGCTAAAGGTAAGGATATTATTACATTACTGGTGGCCCCTCTTTTTAAATAAATTAATTTGGAAACATTTGATATTTTCAAAATCCTTTATGTCTATAAATGTTAACTTTTATGATCTATTTCTGAGCTACTTTACTGTGCGATAGTGTGATGAAATCTTGTATATAATTAATACAAGATTTGTATATAATTAATACAATTAATACAACGCTATTTTAATATTTTTTTGTACTTTATTATAATTTAATTGATCAAATTAAATAAATTCTTATTCCTTTCTCCATTGGTTCTTTGGAAATTCATCTGAAGGAATCTCATCACAAAATTTCATAATATTTATACCAGTAAGTTATAAATGAAAGACTGAGAGGTAGGTTAATAGTCAAAACAAAACAATTCTTTTTTAAACACATTAATAAATTGACTATTTAATTCCTTTTTATCAAATTTAGTTAAATCTTTATTTGTTCAGTATCCTAATTTCGAACTCTGATTAATTATCCTCCTTGAATAGATTCTATATGAAATTGTCTTCATGAGTAAATCCTAAATATTCAATAACATTTTCCTTTACATTTAATAAAATAAAATTGAATTCATTAACCCTTAATGACCTAGAGTATCAATTTTGATACCAATCTTTTAAACCGAATGTTCACATTACTATTAGTTTTTTTTATAGGTTGGCTGTACGTATTTTACTGTTGCATAATATTCTTTCCAACGAAATTAAAAAAAAAATCAAATGTCATTATTGTTTTATTTTATCTATGACATATTACTTGCGCGGCAAAGTGAACAAGTAAACACATTTTACTAAAAGTTTTGTTGAATACAAATTTGATATATTTTCTTTTTCTGAAGAATATAAATACTTTTGAGGTAAGTGAATATATTATTTTCGCTATGATATAATTATTTTTTGCGAGTGCATGTTTTACTTGAAGAAACTAGTGCTATTTTTGTGAGTATCAATTTTGATACTTCAGGCATTCCGCCCTACATAAAACCTATCTACTAATTCTTTGGCTATTTTTACCCTCATCTAGACCCTCAAGCAAACACAGTAATATTAAAAATAAATCACTTTCGTAAATCAGGCTACTAAGGGTTAACCCTTTGCCTTCGAGAGGTTACTCATGGGTCACCAACTGAAACTTGACTGTAAAAGTTTCTAGAATTAATTATATAACTTGCATTTTATACCTTGTAACAATGAAATTAGCTTTTATACAGTTAATAATCATGCATCTAATTACTTTTCCGAGTGCAAAGGGTTAATTTTATATTGCGTCTAGATATAAGTCAGGAATATTTTTAGACGAATTTTTCATATGAAAAATGGTAAACGTTATTCGCCTTTTTTTCTTGAATAGATTCTATAAGATTTGTTTCCCCTTTTTAACTGTCGAAGGATGATTATCCTCCTTTTGAAATGTCATTCAGTCTAACTGTACAGAAATAATTTAGGGGTAAAAATAATATAAATAATGAAGGAAATATACCAAAATATTGGAATAAAAAAGCTATATAACTTGTGTTTCTAATTAGCTCTTAGGAAAAGTGAAAATTACTTGTAGCAATGAAAGAAAAATACCCAAAACTCAATGTTAAACCAATAATATATTTAATACCTGACCTGATATGTAATCTGTAAAAGGGACTAACCCATTTTGCATGTTCATCAACAACAAAAATCAAATCAAGTATAATGTAAATGGAGATATGAAATTGTCTTCACTGAAACTTAATTGTATAGCACTCAATTCCATAAAATGAGCTCCACTATTGCATTCAAATTTTCTTTTTACATTTTTAATTATCACAATGAATGTTCTGAGCTTTTATTACAAGTTAATGCAAAATTATTTCATTACTGCTTCCTTTTTTTAGGCCATGCAACTGCAATCATAAAAATGAAATTAAGCGTAAAATCGAAAATGATTCCAATTATAATATTAAGAAAGTTAGTTAAGTGATTAAATTCACGCCCTTAAGCTAACCTAAATATTATTAATAAAACATTCATTGAATGAATGCATGGTTAATTGGAAGATGTTATTTTTAAGTATCCATTAATGTTATAGGACTTGACAAGAGACACAGAGATAAAAATAGAAATCGATATGCTGTTGGAAGGATAAAATATGACTTTGAAACATGAATCTGAGGAAAATGTTTATGGAAACTCTCCTCTTGCGAAATTATGAACAGGCGTTACTCAAAAGTTTATGGACTGATGTGCGTTTTCCAAATGTATTTCTGCTTACTGTTGGACTGACAATTAGAAGTTTTTCCGAAAGGCATTTTAGTAATAAAATAATGACGGCTTCTATAATAACTTTTTTCAAATATTATAATTTTTTTTAATTTCCCATTTGAATGACAAGACGTATTTCTCCCAATAATCACCATGTAACATATAAAATTTCAAAAAAATTCACTAAATTTATAAATAACTTCACTATTTTTCACATTTTAGAGTTTGGTATGTTAAATCTTGTGTTTTGGGCATGGTGTTTTAACTAAAATACGGATTAAACAGTCAAGATTATAAAATGCCAACACACTCACGATATACAAAGTTATTCAAATGAGTATAAATGTAATATTTATTAAATAAAATGCAACTTTTTTCTAAAAACGCATGCACAATTTTCGTAATGAATTATTTTTAATTTAAGAATATAAAGTTTACTACAGTTTCTGACAATTATATTTCTGAGTCGAAGTGACTGTGTACCAAGGGTGCATGGTTATTTTTAGGCTTATAAAATTATAAATTCTTTATCTGTCAAGAATTTTTAATGATTCGTAAGTGCTGAAACATTTTTTTGTTGAATAAAATATGGCGCAAAGTTGGCGTCATAATCTCATTAACTTTCATATTCTTAACAAATTATCCAATAATTCCCATTACTGCATTAACTTATTTCCAAACTTGCTTATGAAAGTGACTGCACTCTTAGTAATTCTCTTTTGGACTGAAGGTTATTAAATTACTTAGAACTCATAAAGCAAAACTTTAATAACACAAAACTGTTAATGACCATTAATAACATGTAAATTGCTTGAGAATAGAAGCAATACAATTTATTTAAGCATTACGGCTTTTAGACATGAAATGGTTTAGGGTCTTAATTGTTGGCTGACGTGACAGACAAGGGTGTTAGACACGCAGGGGTGACCTTTGTTGGCCAAAAATTTTAATAAGATGTAACAAAAATTTTAGTAAACATTTCGTTGCTTGGTTTTTACAATGACCATTATAAACATGTTTGCAGTTTAAATATGTGAAATATGAATAATCAGCCCCTTTTGGTGACTAGTTAGCTTGCCATGACTTATGGATGCTATAAATTATCATTAAATATTCTGTGCAACTGTATCTTAATGACTTCTTCAGAAAATGATATTTTGAATTCAAATTTTGATAAACATAGGACGTATAAGACTTAAAACTTTTCAGAAGCCATCTACCGTTCAATTCATTTTGCTACGCATCAATTGAATTATATCATAGGGAAAGAACAAAAGAACTTAAAAACTTTTACCATTGTTTGATTCTGAAATTAAGCCTTAATTGTAAGTAAAATAGATTTTCAAAAGTTTTATTAAAAGCATATATTTACTAAAACCCACTCACCATGGGAAAATCATCAACAATGGTTAAAATGCAGAATAAAATATTAGTAGCAACATTGCAAAAAGATTTTGATTTCTCTTCAACTTCGAAATGCATTGTTGAAAATTACATTTAAATTATGTATTAAAAATTTATTAAAAGTATAAAAATGATACAGAATAAAATTTTCTGTTATTGAAAAAAAAATAGTTTTTTTTTTTTAATTTTAATACGTATCAAAAATAAATTTGGTTTGGAAATATATTTGGAAGTTATCTTGGGAAATGCTCAAATAGTTCAATTTATTAATTAATAAAAAAATTAAAAATCACTCTGCTGTACACCTTTCCATAATGTGCCAAATTTGGTAGATCAAATTCAAACAATCTGACTCTTGGCGCGTCAACACACCCACATGTTCATCTTTATTGTTACTAGAGATATATACTACAACTTTTTGATATGCAACCTAACAATCAAGGGGAAGGGGAACATTATTGGATTAAAAAAAACTCGGAAACAATTGAAGATTTCAAATTTGAAATAAAATTTAAAGATTTTAAATCCTTAGAATAAAAAAAAATCTTTATTTCTTTCAGTTATTTCTGTAGATAAATATTTTTAAACCATCCCAGATTTTTATCGAAATTTATGCTAAGTTTAATTAACTTTTCACTGTTTTAAAAAGTAAAATCGCTAACAATATTAAATTCAAAATGTTCTTTATTCGAGTTACAGTTAAGCTGATGTTTATGTAGAAATAATAATTGCAGTTAACAATGTAAAATTAATAAAATAAAAATTATGCAATCAAACAAACAGTTAATGAGTAAAAAAAAAAAAAAAGAGTTTTTCAATTTTGATTTTACCAATTGTCTACAGAATTTTTAATAAAAAATTCATTCATATTCATAACTCTTACAACAAATTTCTAAATCCAGTTGTGCCTGCTTTTACCAGTGCTACATTGCGAACCCAATAAGTATTTAACCATATGGAAATAGAGATAATCAAAATCCATTGGAATTCAAGTTTGAAGGCAATATTCACTGTAGTAAGAATTCAAAAAAAGCGAATAATAAGCATTTATTTCCGTAACTATTGTAATTAGATATTGTTGTGATTGACGATAGCGAGGATCGAAATCGCAATGGTAGCCGAGTAACATGACCACAAGACAAAAGTAATTACTCATGTCTCGTAGCTGTTATCTGGCTTAAAAGCGTCACCACAGTATATAATTGCAAAGTTTCATAAAATAAGGTATTCAAATGTATGAGCCCGTAGTTTACCGCAAAACCATTTTGTAAACACACATCCTAGAAAGATGCCGGGAATTCAGAAGATGGCACTCTTTGGAACTAGATCAACCTTACGGTTACATACGGCATGAAATGTCAACATTTTCAAACATTCCTTCTTACAGCGATATACTATTTTTTAAAAAGGGCACGATTGCGAGAAAAAAAATTATTTTCTTGCTTAGCATTTCAGTATTTTTCTGGTATATATTAAGTATTTAACTTATTTATTCTTCTTTATAAATCGATGTTGAAACTGTTACATACAAAGTGAATACAAAACTCATACAAAGTGAATTGAATAGTATTATGGATGATGGGAAAATAAATGCATGTTCCACTTTCTTTTGGGGGGTACCGTGTGTGTGTGTGTGTGTAATATTATATATAACCAAATACAGTGTGCTATAAAGTAAATGTTCTTTTTTAAGGTAATTGCAGCTGAAACTCATGAACGAAATTAAATTGGATTTTGCATATAATGTGAGGAAGGCATGATGTAATGAATTTGATAAAAAACAGGAAGAATAAAAATAAAATCGCATCAGAAATTCAGATGAAATAACTTGCACATAAGGAAGAACCGTGCTGAGAATACTGCACGTAGTTTTACAAATTCCGATAATGAATGATAAAAGAAAAATGTCTACGAGTTTCATACAGTATGCCATTGATTTTTGTAGGTGCCTTTTTATCATTCGAACATTAATAAAACTTTGCATAATCAATTTTCTTTGCGTTCAGTGTGTTCTGACTGCATTAAAATATCTCTTATTAGTGTTCTTTATAACAAATTCGTTTTTCGAAAATAATTCTGTCTTGCATTACACAGTCTGTTTATGAACCCTGATTTCATTCCACTCATTACTTCTAGATGCAGATGCTAAAAAAACAGGTAAAATTATTTCTTAGCCATTCTGTACTTAAGAGCTTAACAAACGCAGAAATCTCTTCCGAACTTCTAATTGGACTTTGGGGGAAAAACTGGCAACAAATGCGTGGGATTATTAAAACACTTCCCAAAAAGTTTAGGCTTAGAAAGAGGGGGGAAAAGGAAAAGTTTTTCAAAATAAAAAGACCCACCAAACATTACACAACAATAACAACATTTTTTTCTTCTCATTTTGGAAAGAAGAAAAGCACAGAAACAAAACTAAAAAAAAATAAAATCCTTTGCTTTTGTCTGTGAATCTTTAGAAAAGAAAAACTGGAGGAGAGGGTATTTGAAACTTTGTGGCCGAGTTTAATTATGAGGAAGGTGAGAAAGAAGGGAAAAAAAGAACAAGAAAAACGATCGATTAAAACACGGAACAAAACATTCAATACATTGCCATCAAAACCACGCGCTCTCTATAGACTGGGATATTCATAGGGGAGAGATGCCGAGGGTTCAGTGGCTGGAAAAGTGGGTTTTATGAAAGCAGACGATGATGCTAGATACTTTATTAAGCCTCCCAATCGACGTTTTTGACAAAATAATCAACTTCTACTGCAGCTCTTTAAACGTGAACAAATAAGATGCTTTAAAATTTCGAAAGTTTTAAAAATGAAACGTTTCAGCACTATTTGTTTGGAGAAAAGAATATTTATGTGTACGAGACATATATCAATTCCAATAAAATATGCTTTCTTTGTATATTGTAATGTGTATTGTAATTTCTTTTTTACTTTTGACTTGTTAGCACTAACTATCTTAATAATGACATTCTTTTCTTTTCTGTGTGAGTCTTTTTATCGAATAATTATGGTTTAAAACATTATATAATACTGAAGATAATGACCTTGCTAATGAGAATAATTTTAAAAATCTATATATTATGTAAAAGTAAAATTCTAGATAAAGTGCAAACTGAAGTTATTAATTACTTACTTTACAAATCTAATATTTCATAAACGTATTTATTCTCAATATTTCATTAACTTTTCCACGTAACTTTTCGATATTTCCAACGTGAAATGTTCCTAAGATTATACTTTTATACTATTAATTTTATTTCTTCGAAAATTTATCCATCAAATCGTCGTTATCACAGCGCCATCTGCAGAGAGACATGAAAATAATTTCGATAATTTTATGAACTTGAAAGGTATAAAAATGTTTTTATGAATATGAGATGCAAATAGACATCTATTTTTGATTGAATATTTCTGGAGAAAATACGAATTTTATGCTTCGGATGAATAAACTTTTCTTATATTATAGATAGAACACCGGTTATTAAAATTGAAGGATTTTAATAACTTAATTCATCTAGAAAAAGAGTATTTATTTTATATTACATAATTTCATACTCTCACTACTTTACAAATACTCAAATTTCTTCTTCCAAATTAATAGGTAAGCAGAAATATAAAGGGAGGTAAATTTGCATAGGATATTTATTTGAAGAAAATATTAAAAGTAAGAAAAAAATTTTATTATAAAACATTGACAATTGCTTTTGAATTGTCCTAACATTGATTTGCCCCCCCCCCCCCCCCTCCCCTTGAATACTTTTACTTTCTTATATACGTAGTATAGAGAAAATATAGTAATCGTCAAAAAATTTGAAATCGAGAATTTGAACGAATCTCCACATTTTAGACTCTCCTAAGTTCGAAAAACGTATTTTTGGAAAATGTCCGTCTGTCTGTCTCTCACCAAGATAATTCATAAATGCTTTGAATGTTTAATGAACACCTTGAAGGCTAGATGTTTGAAATTTGGTAGAGATCTTTATAACAAATTTTTAGATTTCTATTAAATTTTGAGCAAAGTCTGTTCAGAAGTCCGTCTGTTCGGCTGTTCGAATATATATTTACACGATAATTACAAAACGGAACGAGATAGATAGATAGATAAAATTTAACAATGATTTAACATCTATAATGCAGACACCTGTCAAATTATGAGCCAAATCCAACAATGGATTCATTGCCAGTTGGTGCATATTTGCAGAAATGTGTAAATGTGTAATTCACAAACAGAAGAAAATATATATAGAATTTGATCTGGGAGAATATGTAAAATAGACGTGTAGTTTTGCGTCAAATTTTTGTTCCAATCGGTTGAGAAAAAATTGTCTAAAACACAAATTTCATTTTTTTAATATTACTAACGCATGCCATGGACTAATCGCCGAATAACTTGCCAAGGATGACGCGATAAATTCAATAAAAACGCTAAATTCAAGCTAAAAGTTGATATTTCGTAACTGTTGATGAAATATATAAATGGATTACCGAGATTTAATCTTTCTTAATATTTACACAACCAATCTCTGAACCTTCGAAACGTTTTTTAAGCCATCTCTTTGAGGGCGAAACAATTTGAAACTTAAATTAATACTCTCCAAGGAATTCTTAAATGCTATCTGATTTCAGTGACTGGTTTCTAATAATAATTACATAATCTTCTACATTTTGATAAACACATTTCAAATTAGGTCACCATAAGTAAAACCAAGCATCGAGCTCACTCTGCTTCACAAAGACAATGGACTGAATCCTCTGGAAGCCATTCATTTCAATGCGTTTATTTATCTAATCCAATGACTCATAACGATAATTACTGAAACAAATATCAACCTTACAGCTCCGAGCGCCCAAGCACCATCCATCACCGAAATCGTGACCGATTGCAACTTCAGCAGCTCAAGTCACATAATCCCCAAGCCGTACCATCGACAAATGACCCTGTCAGTCACTCGGAAAGTCATTGATTCTGGAAACAACTAACAAGACAATGAGTGGAAAGGGAACCGTGATGGTTACAGTTCGCAATCCAAACAGCCGTCATAATTGAATCGCCTGGGGTATTAAAGGTCTTCGGATCATCTAATGGAATTAGAGGCTTGCTTTAATTGATTTGAAGTTTGTGAAAATGTTGGGAGAAAAGCAGATGGGATGAGTTAAGGTTCAAAGTGAAATATTTTTGGACACGAAGATTAAGAAAGTTACAAACGTTAATTTCTGATTTGACGTTGCTATTGTCGATATATTTGTTATTTTACAATATAGACAGAATTTCTCTTAATGAAATAGATTTTAAGTCGTTTATTATTTAAAGAAGATTTGTGTCTCAATATCACCAATAGTTTGTTACATTTAACTTTATGTGTATAATGTAATGGGGTTTTTTTTTTGGATATTATTTGGAATACTTTTAAAATCTTAATTTTTTTTTATTTATTGAATCGCAAAAAAATTCAAAATAAGTACAAAATTCGCTGAATATTTTAGTTGTTTTTTTTAAATATAACAAGTAGTATTTATTTCACAGATTTTGTTCTGAAAATTTTGATAAGAATAACTTAAAAACCATTTTTTTAACCCTTTTAGTGCCGTGCGATGATATGTCGTTCTTTCGCAACACTTGCGAAAAATGCCAACTACAATGTATTTTTACATATGCGAGGGCACTTTATTTTTCAAAAAAATATTGAAATAAGATTAGCATTAATTTATTCTTCCTTTGTTTCGTAATATATTTCTTTTCGAATTTTGCAAACATATTTTTTATGAGCTTCTTCCCAAATCCTAGCAAATTCGCCAAACTGGGATGGCATTTCTCGCCATTAAAAGGGTTAAAGAATATTCTCTCCGACCTGCTTGGACGTCTGGGCATCTGCTTGGACGTCCGTTTTTTCCGTGTGCCTTAGTAGCGGGTAGGTGTGGACGTACCTCCTTCGGGTACCGGAAGTACGTGGGAAGTGGAAATAAAAGTTGGAAGGAAACACAATTTTGGTTTTGATGAATAGTACAACATTTAACTGCCCAATGCAAAAAAACATTATCTTGCCCATGTTGATGCGACATTAAAACACCTGATGTACCCAAATTTTGGTTAAAAAAAATTACCAAATATTTTTTACCAAATTTCAGTTTTCAGTTTAAAGTTAAGCCTTAACTTAAAATGAAAACGCTAAAGAGTTTGATTAAAATTTCAGAATATCAGTAAAGATTATTTTAAATTCTTTTGCAGACTGGTGATAAATTCTTTTTAGATTAACGGCTTTTTAATTTATTATAACAGCATTGAAGAGAAATGAGAACAGATATTTAAAACTATTTTTTAAAAAAATTCTTAATTTTATTTCGGAAAAACTCTAATAATATTAATCTGGTAATTTTACTGTCTAAATGTTAGTACATTTCATATTTCTTTAAACCATTTTTAAATTTCCTTTCAGATACTCATTAAAACTGGTTCTGTTTTTTTTTTTTTTTTTTTAACTCAATTCCAGTTCTTGTTTTTCAAAATATTTTCTAGATTGGGATACAAAATATGCATTAAGGTAAAAAAAGTTCTCATATTAAAAAAACTGCTCTTTAATTAAATCTTAATTTTTTTCAGTTTTCTAAAGTTTTAGTAAGTTTGGCCAGCCTGTATGATGATTCATACAGAATTTAACATGGGGTATTTAATCAACTGAATAAATAAAAAATAATGCTCAGAAAAAACTGTAGTATGCGCAGAGTTCATAAAAAAATGCACCTCTTACCTCATTTGGGAGGCGATACTTAATGTCATTAAGTTATGGTCTACTTCATAAGAAGCAAATTTAAAGAGCCGTTTACGGCTCTTAAAGTTTTTAATTAGAATTTTTTGCTATGATGGTTTTAATAATGGAATTCTTTAACTTTTACAATTCTGATTCTTCTTGCCGTTTAAAAAAAATTGAGAGCTATTAAAGTACCCAGTTTTTATTCTTAGTTAGTGTAATAATTATTCTTTTTAATGAAGTGCTTTCTTTTTCTTATGGTGTGCACTGAACAAGATGTTGGAATTAACTTTTACTCCAAAAATAAATAAATTCTGAGGTATATATCTTTTTTTCCAATATTTGAAGTATTTACTTTGAAGTATCATATAAAATCTATTGATAAAAATCATTAAAAAATTGGGAACATCCAAAACAAACAGAAAAATACCATAGGTCATGAGTACAATTGACCTGCGGTATTTGTATTGTGGTGGCCAGCTTTTAATTCGAATCTTTCCTTTTACGTCTGTACATCTCTAACGATTTATATAACAAAGTAGGAAAGTCAATAATCCGAACTCTTATAAGAAGAAACATTTCTGATTCGTACGCACATTTACTTAGAAGAACTAAACTCATTATTCGCAATGAATACTTTGATTTGGCTTTAAGTAATAAAATTTGTTACGATATATTTTTTAACTATTGATAACTTAAATAGGCAGCATTTTCGAAGGTACCGTAACAAAATTTTAAAGTTTTCACAATTTTAGATGATTTTCGATTTAAAGACAAAACTTCACTCTATGGAGTAACATTTCTAAGCATCTTTCATCTATTACGTTCATCTGGATTGTTTGTTTGTTTTTTTTAGTTCTATTAACGTCCCGTTTTAAAGCAACATTACAGCTATTTGGGGACGGACCTCGAAATAACCGTGTTCAGATGATGAGGATGACACCTGAACAAGCGGGAGGACGTTTTTCTCCTACGGATTTAACATGCAACAGACCTGCTTACACGATGGTTCCTCGCTGGAATTGGGTCTCGAACTTGAAACCTTCCGTTCTGATGCCAAGACCTTACTACCAGCATCTGGAGCATTTCTCTATATCTTCAATTAACCCTTTGCACTCGGATGGTGCCTCTCACTCACCATTCAAGACGGTGCATCATTTTGATGTTTAATTTATTTTTTAAAAATTTTGATTGATAAAAATGTCTAAGTAATAAGAAGATATAGATCAATTTTTCGGAAAAATTCAATTTAAAAAATATACATTTTTTTTTTTTTGCAAGTTAAATTTGGCCTTGCATTAGATGAATAATTATACATCGAATTACTTTTCTGAGTGCAAAGGGTTAAATCTAGCTCAGAAGTTCAGTTATATTAACGCCCCGTTTAAAAGCAACACTAGGACTATTTGGGGGCGGATCTCATAATTCTGAACCGCGCTCAGATGACGACGATGATATCTGAGTTGGCACTCCCTCTTCAAATTTCTGCACCACACAAGTGGGTGGACATTTGGCCCAGACAGATTTTACGTGCACTAGACCCGTTTACACGATGATTTTTCGGTGGAATCGGGTCTCAAACCTGTTACCTTCTGGCATCGAAACTGAGATCGTACAGCCAGGCACCACGGCTCTTATCAGCTTAGAAAGTTTAAAACATATCAGAATAAATAAAAGTGGTTTTGGCCAAGTATTATATTCCACATCTCCTCTTAAAAAACTGATTTATTTCTTCCAAACTTTGCACACTTATTATTTACCGCAAGGGAAGAAATTTAATCCAAATTTCAAAACGAAAAATTCAAATAATTATTTAAATTTATAATTAACCAAAATTGTCATTTTTTTAAAGGGATTTTGGAGAAAATTGTCCTACAATATTTTTTTTCATTATTTTAAAATTCAAGGATTTATCTATTCAATACCGATTGCATTATCGTGAAATTACCCTTTCAATTTAAATTTATTTTTAAAATTTTGATAATTAGTTTAATATTTTGAAATAAGGAAATTTATATATTTTCCAATCTAGACAACAGTCCTACTTTACATTATTCTACCTCTATTTTTTGATACTTCTGTTTTATTTTTTAATATACTAATCGCCTTTGGCGAGTTCTGTTCCGATGACAGATGCAACTACTACCTGACGTGCAGTAATATAAGGGCTAAACTATCCATACTTTCAGTGTGCGAGCCGATTTAATTGACCTACATCTGATGTTAGCAACGTAAACTGGCGTTTCTTTTACAAAAGACAAATTATAAAGAGAAATAAACCGCTAGAAAACATTTCTGTGTTAAAATGTGCATTTAAATTTTAACCGATCACCTGAAACTTTTTTTGTGTAGTAAAAAACAAACCAATAGATTGAATCTGGGCAATAAGCTAGACATAAAAAACTAGTCCATAGAGTGCTAATTCAGCATAGTTTATCTTCCAAATTCAGTAAATTTTTGATTTTTTTTTAAATTAACAAACCAAATAATCTTTATCTATATCTATACTTATAATAAAGCTCAATGTGTGTGTGTGTGTGTTGGCGCTCTACAGACCAGACCATTCAACCTATAGCTACCAAATTTGGCATGTGTATACCTTGGAGGTCGGGAATGTGCACCTGGGGGTTATTTTTTCAAATTTTTAACTAGAATTTTATTGATTTAAAAATTACGCGAAATTTTGACGTGTTTCTGCTATAACTGCCGAAAATATTACCGCACAAAAAAGATTTTTACATGAAGTTAAAGATCAAAAATTTATCTCTTAAATGATACTACTGTTTTAATCTTAAAATTAAATTTCTATTTTTAATGAATTTTTAAATAAATATTTTAACTATGTTTTTCAATAATTTTTTTCGTCAAAAATAAAAATGAGGATTAAGCACGTTCGCATTCATGAGAAAAAAATAGCTTTTTTCATAATGTTGCCATCACATTGATTGAAGCTCTAACTGAAAAAAAATAAAATCTTTTTGGAAATGAAATCTGCAAAAATATAATTTTCGGCAAGTGTCTGTAGGAAATGAAACAAATATGAAATATTATTTTTTCTAAAAAATAAATTTAAGAAAAATTATTTTATGATCTTTTACACTCTCTATACAGGGTGTTTATTCAGTCCCGGATCCATTTTGATATTTAATGACTCATAAAATAATGAAGATGTAAACAAACTTATGGCATTTATTGATGGAATAACTCATATATTTTCCTTTTCAGGTTTGAATATTTTTACTTTTGTAAATATCGTCTGCGCGTGTGATTAATTTCAGATAATTTCATTTTCCAGTCTAAATATCTGTACTTTTCTAAATATCATCTGCTTATTAATTGCATTTTTTTCTCTTTTGTTTTTGGCAACTATTGAAATGTTATGTTTACTTTTGATGTGTTTGTTCAATGTAGTACTTTTGTATGTGATGTTTTATTCGGATATTAAGGAGAATGCATACACCACAAGAGAAAGCACAGATTTTATGGTGGTCATAGAGTTAATTTCCAATCAACTAAATCACTGACTTTTAAGAGTTAATTTCAAATCACTTAAACTGACTGATTTATGAAGATTTGAATATCACTATTCAATAAAAAAAGGATAATTTTAGATTTTTCATCGATCGTTTCAAAGAAAATACGCCAGTAAGCGCGCAGGTTTCTCAAGATTAATTGGCCTAAGATTATGAAAATGGTGAGTTTTTCTAAATTTTTAACATTTGAAACTTCATAAATAAGTCTTAGTTGATCGTGGAAAATAGAAACATTCATTCATTTATTTAAAATTTGGTGTGTCCAGAATATTTATCAGAATATGATACCTTACTGCATTAAATTTAGACTTCATAATTTTTGAAATATATTTATAAGCAGGAACAAAATATTATTATTGATTTCATTTCCATCCTTTTGAAAGCAAAACTAAAAACTGAATTTTATACTGAATCTCAGAAATTTTTGTTGAATTATTGTTTGAGATATTACATAAACTATGAAAAATATTTTGTAGTTAACATAAGACTTAAATACCGAGCGATTCTGTTTGCAATACTCATATTCAATAATAATAATAATTAATAAATAACAATAAAGATGATAAATAAAATAAAACGCTTGGTTTTATTAAAAAATATCTTAATATTAATTGCAATTTCGTCATTTACATTTTTAATTAAAGTTGAAATTTTGCCGGAAATGGCAACAAATTAGCAAAATATATATATAGTAAATTGAACGAAACGATCTATACAATATAAGTTTGGTATGACTATCAAAATTTGAAGATTAAAAATGTTTTGTTTGAGAATCCTTTAAGAGACCAGTTACTTAAAATATTTAATTGAAAATTGTAGCGAGCGGTAATACTGGCGAACCGGCTGGTCGCCAAAGGCGGCTAGTTTATAATAAAGATGAATGTCTGTTTATGTGTATGTTTTATCGCTCTACAGACTACATTTTTGTTTATTGTCCAAATTCAGCCTCAATTGATATATTTTACCCTTGGACCTGAAAGCTAACTATTTTCTTATATTTATAAATTAGTTCCCTTAATCATATGTGCACTAAAAAGTTTTGAATTTGCGTTAATATATATTTTGCAACCGAGGCCTAAACACCTCAACTTTAATTAATTCCACTTGCATTATATATTTACTATTTCCATATTGCATTCTCTCGCTCATTGACGCTCGATTCCTCTCTAGGGTGAGCTAAATAAATCCCTCCTCAAGGTGATCAACAAACACCTCATGAAGCTCCCCATCACATCTATTATCCCGGGATCGGAACCCAATGAATACATAGATCAAATTCTCACCAACGTGCAGTTCTATGTGAAGGACAAGGATCTCGATCCCATGAAACTGCCCGATTTCGCATCCAATTTCTCGAAAGAAGTAAGTGACAAAAATAATGGATTTTATTCGTGTATAGAAATGTTAGTTTAATTTCAAATAGAGTCTGAACTAAGTGCAAACCGTGCTAGATACTGATGTATTCACATTTTTATCTCAAACTTTTCTTCGTCTTATTTAGTTAGTTTTAGTTTAGTTATATTAGCGTCCCGTTTGAAGCAACACTAGGGCTATTTTGGGACGGACCTCGTAATTTTGAACCGCGGTCAGATGACGAGGACGACACCTGAGCTGCCCCCCTCTCCACACCACACCACACCACACCACACCAGCGGGAGGACGTTTGGTCAGGACGGATTTAACGTGCAACAGACCCCCTTACACGACGGTTCTTCGGTGGAATCGGTTCTCGAACCTCCGGTTCCTGAACCCTCCGGTTCCGAAGCCGAGACCTTACCACCAGGCCACCGCGGCCCCTCGTCTTATTTAGATTATGAAGTAAAAACAAAAGGAAGCAAAGCTAAGAATGATTTCATTAAATGCTCTCAATTCTAGATACATTGTACAAACGGTTAGAAAAGCATAGGGTAGTAAGAGCAAAAAAAAAGCATCAGTCTTAAGGAAGGGAGAGGGTCTGTTCACCAATGAACTACGTAAGATAAAAGGATACACCAGATAAAATAGGAAAATCCGGAACGATAAATTCCTGATGAGCATATGAATAATGAGATAAAAAAAATATCTTATATGATTATTAGATATAAATTCACAATAGCATAACAACACAACTACATAAATAATAGCATTTAAAAATCTTACCCAGAAGGCAGATACAATGTCATGTAGGACTCAACTTTGGAATATATATTTAAGGTAAGTGTCCAAAGGGCTTGCCACCCGAAGCTACACATGCTTCACATGTTACCATACATGCAAAAGTGTAATTGTATTTTCGTAAATTTAAATTTAATATCCCATTAAACTTGGATTGCAAGCTTTGCCCAATGCATCTTTTATTACTAATTCGTTGACAAAGACCTTCCCTTTTTAGACGTTAATACTTGCAACTGTAATCCCATGCTCTATTTTGTTGTTGGTTTTTGTATGGCTTGTAAGTTTTTAAAAGACTATTCAGAGACTTTGTATTATAATTAGACACTAATCATCTCGATTTATAATCAGGGGTATACTTTGTAATTGTTATCCGAAGAAGAAGCATCTTAAATATGAAGATGAATACGTCAGTACACTTTCCGGAAGGTATGGTAACGGTAGTGGCTAGATACACAACCTATGGAAGAGGTCTGTGTTGCCATTTTGTGACTGGCCAAAAGATCCACGTTACTGTTTGTGGCGATTTGTCTTTCAGATTCATCTAACAGCCTCATTGGTCGGAGCCATAATTTTATACAGGTCTTACTATATTGTAGATAATGTATGTGACCTTTAATGGAGAGGCGAAGATGTACGATGGCTGGTTGTACGGCATCTCCACCATCCACAGGACGGATGATTGCGAGTTGAACACGACGAAGACCACCATCACCGTCTCGGCCCACCTAGGACTCTCCGCGCTTAGGCTCACTTACAAAGGTGAGGGCTTTTGAAATGGATTTTTTAAATTAAATCTTATTTTAATAATTTAGAAGAGTGTTTTCATATCAACTAACTTTCGGTATCTTACATTGCTACATACACAAAAATTTCTAGCAGCTCAGGCAACGAACCAACAAAGCATTCTCTAAGTAAATACGATATTTTCTGACTTCATCGAAAAAAGTTGATATTCCAGCAAGTTACTTTTTTTTAAATCCTTTATTTACAAAATTTCTTAACAGTTTTTGAAATTTGTGCTAACTTTTTTTAATTACGTAATTTAGTAGCCCACTTTTCATTAATATTTATATGGAATATGATACTGAACTTCGAAGTCCCGACACGATTTTTTTTTTGTAAGAGAACAAGATTATTTTTGTAATACATAATATTATGTATTGTTCAGCAACGGATTATAAAACCTTCCGCGCTTTTGCGCATGCGTTAGGATGGGTTTAATCCGTCAAACTAGGGGTGAAAGGGAAAATGAAAGGAGATGTTAACATTTACTAGTATCTAATAGGGAAAATCCAAGGTCAAAGGGAATACCGGAAATGCATTCATCGTTCCGCGTCTCGCCCCTTAATGAGATGGAGTCGTCGAAATGTGGTCGGCTCAGAATCCGTTGACGAACAGTAGTAATATGTGAAATTTTAAGGGTAGTTTAAATGATATAAAAAAGTTTAAAAAGTTATTTTGTTAAATAATTCAACATATAATATGAAAAATAGAGGATAAAAAGTTATAACTTGCCAAAATGTAAAATAATATGAGCTTTTTACACATGCAAATATATGGATAATTTCCAGTCTTCTAGGCATTCATTTTCTTTTTATATCGTCTTATATAATAATTATATCTAAAAAGTTTCCGTAGAGAAATAATCTTATATAGCGATCCAACAACTGAAAAACGAACTTCATGAATGTAGGACTAAAGTCACAATAGGTCTCAAAACGTTTAAATTAATACACTACTATGGAAAAACCGACAAGACATAAATCCCGCTAGTAAATAAAGGGTTAAAACATTGAGTGCTTGCTTCCAGATATTTAAACAGGTTATAAAAATATTTAATAAATTTTTCTGAAAGTTCAATTATTTATATGCATCTTAACACTTTCCCTCTCAAGCCTTGCATCTATGATACGAATAATCTGTATCTAATTAGAAGCGCCCTTTCTTTGTATCAATAAAAGACGAATAACGCAGCAGTCAATATGTTAAATCAAGAGTACTCCCGACGTAGTGTAACTACATAACATAACGCCATCCTGTGCCCCCGGTGCCTATAACACTAAGTTATCTAACCAGTTGGATAAGCACAAGATGGAAGGAAGGAAAAAAAAAAAAGGAAAAAAAATTGTTGGTATAAAGAAAGAGACGACAGACCATCCGGGGTTCTCCAGAGAATCCCATCGGTGTCAAATCCTACGCGACTGTAAATTTTAGGTGAAGTAATAACTGGATGGAGGAGACAAGAATACTGAAACAAATGGTCACTATGGGTTGAACTTACAGGGAAACGAAATTACCTA
Source organism: Argiope aurantia (assembly GCA_026543865.1). Taxonomy (NCBI): domain Eukaryota; kingdom Metazoa; phylum Arthropoda; class Arachnida; order Araneae; family Araneidae; genus Argiope; species Argiope aurantia. Next base: position 4,695,210 of record JAPMOR010052242.1, on the reverse strand, counting down.
CTGAAAAAAAATTGATAAGTTACATTGAGAACATCTGTATGACATGTATAAGCATATAAATAATCACTGAAGAGTCAGAAATCTGTAACGTCCGTCTGAGTCTTGTGGTTTTGGTTTCCTTCGTGAGAACTGCACTTTTGAGGGACTTTTGAAGTTATAATTTCGGCTGATTTTGACAAGAGCGTAGTGTAACTACAGTAGAATTTATTTGATTTATTAATGCTTATAATTATTTCTTAGACATTTGTATTTTGAGTCTGATCTGAAATTAATATTTTATGATATTGCGTGTTTGCATATTGTGCGATTCAGCATTGATGTAAGGTAACATTTTTTTTTTATAATTCAACAAGAATTGGAAGGGTAAACATGTGATCACGGCAATGTTAATATCAGTTTAAAATTCTTACAGGTGTTAAATGTTGTTACCAATGCTATAAACAAATTGTTCTCAATAATGCATAATTCGCAGAATGCAACGTACATAGCTTGTAGTGATCACTTTGAATCCAAGTCAAAGTGATCATTACAATCATATTATCAATGCATCGAAAGTTCTATGTAAATATTATAACTCTATGAAACTATTATATGTCTACACGGAGAGCGTAAAAAACAGACCATACGACACCATTCATATTAATAATTCCTTTTAATTAGAAGCAGAAAAGTTGATACAATGTATACAATGTACAGGATTAAAACAATATTCATATTATATATATATTTAAAAAGTCATTGAAACTATTGAGGTATTAAGCATTGATACGAATAAAGTTTAGCAAAAGATTCGGCATGGTATTGGACTGATCTTTGTAAGGATCGAAGAGCTTACAGAGTTTCTTGTATTGATGGTGTTTTATCTACTAGCTTTTCTATATCATTATTATCTTCATGTTGAAAGGGGCCATCTTTTGGATGTATCTGTGCATGATAAGCTCTGCAATTTTTTTTGTAGTTGTCTCCATGCATTATTGTTGAACCTGGTTTCATAATCTTATATTTGAAACGCTCTGCTGACTTTTCAATGAATCAATCGTTCTCTTGATTGATAATAAAAAAACTACATGCCGAACCACCGGAACATCGAAATTAATTACTACAGTCAAATTGTTGATTATTACGGAGGATCTTCTATGTATTTAGAAACAGAAGACATGTCCTTTGATTAGTATAACTAATTTATTAATTCCATGATATCTACAAGTAGCGACTATTGAATTTAAAACAATACTATGGTAGGGGGAAGATGCGAGAGGAGAAGTATATTCCTTTACGAATCTCTGATAAATACTCTCAAAGCAGTTCGCAACCACAGCGACCAAAAAAAAAAAAGAATCTTTACTACAGAAATATTGCCGAGATCTTTTAGTGCCACGTCATCCACTTTGAACAAGGTTAAAAACTGTTATTGCTGTAGGTATTCAAGCTTGGCAACAAAGTACCAATCTGGTGCCAGTCTTGAATGGCTTTGTTGCTACTATTAAATTTTCAACTTTTGTTATTAATTTCTGAATTATAAGAACCCACCCTGCCGTACATTCTGCGAGTATTCTTATCGGTGTCGATTAACGGATACAACAAATAAATATCAAATTTTATGATAGGCTATTGGATGAATGAATATTTGATTCCTTCTGTAAAAGATACTGCATATTAAATAGAGCAAGCATTTTCTTCTTGATGTAATAATCAACTGAGTACACGATTATTGTCAATTTGGATTTAATAACAATTAAAAATAATGGCACCTTCTCTTCAAAATTGTATTGTAATTTTGATATTCAAAAGAACAAAATAAAGAATTAATTTCAGAAAATGGGCAAGGTAAATAGGCAAATTAAAATAGAAAAGAAAAGAAGAAAAATCGAAACAGCTAAAGCATTAATTGTTTTTTACTTCCAAGAAGTCTTATTATTATTGTTAATTATTTGAAGGCATTTATTTAAAATTAGATAATTTAATACCAATACTTACATAAGTAATTAAGTATGAACTTTTTACTTAAATCTTTGTGTTTGAATTTATTTTAATTTTTCAATTCCTTAATAGAACGAGTTAAAGTTTTTCGAAACACAAAATACCAAAATATCGGCTATATTTCAGATATCTTCTAAGAAAAATAAAATAAAAGTTATTTTTATGTTTCAATAAATTTATTAAACAAAGCATAGGACTCCCTATAACTTTGTAAAAATATCCGAAATTCGGCTTAAAATATTCAATCTGATATTCTAAAAAAAAAGAGCGAGATATAAAACCCTTTAAAAATAAAAAAATAAGAAAACTTTTGAATACTGCTTTACTTTTGTATGATTCATAAAAGCAAATACTGCTCGTAGAATAAATTTTGCCCAAATGGAAAATATATTACTTAGTTCTGAAATTCAAAGATAGGAATATATATTTATGTTTAAGCTAAGACAATAAAGTTCCACAGTTTCATTGCGCTTTTTATGAAAAAAAAATCCTAAATCTTTTCTTTCCAAAATATATTCATACATCTGAGTGTTGATATTGAGAGAATGAATGAGCTCTAAAGAAATCACTGAAGAGAGTTTCAAGAAATTCTTTTGAATATACTGTGCATACTTTAATAAATAAAGAATTATTTCAAATACAAAGAAATATTAAGAGTCTCGAACCTCTAGCCTAAAACATCACATAATAATGTTTAAAGTTGGATTCCTTTATCGTGTATGCGTCTAGGATCGGGCGTTATATTCGATGTATAACGATTTTTACATCACATATTGTCACTTATAAGATCAAAAGACATTTTAGATCTTATTAAAAATTTAAAAGAATCTATCTGGTTTCTGAACTGCTATTTTCAGCTTTATATCATTTTCATCTTATTTACTTTATGCCGGGTTTACACTCAACCAGTTATAATACGGCCAGTAAGCAGCGAATGCGCAGAAAGACTGAAAAATGCTTTTTGGTCCATGGCAAGGACAACTTGTCATGACGGGGCAATATACCCGTGTATTGTATTTTTTTTGTTCTCCTTACTGCGCATACGTTTGTAGAATTGAGGGTTTTTTTTTTGGCGTGAAAAAATTGATCACCTATCATAAATTAATTCCGGCAATTTTTTTTGTTCTTTGTTCTTTTTGATGCGAGGTTGTGTGTGTGTGTGTGTGTGTGTGTGTGTGTGTGTGTGTGTGTGTGTGTGTGTGTGTGTGTGTTTCATTTCATTTGCCATTTTTTTTTCTATATTTTTCCAAATTTAGGCATGTTGGCCTTTTTTTTTTACCATGTTCCTTTGTATAAATATCTGTCATTTTAATACGATGCGCAGTGAAAAAAGAAAAATTCAGGGATGCCAAAACTGCAATTTATAGCCAAGCATGGAATGCCTGAATCTATCTTATGAAATCGTGGCAAACATAAATCAGACCCTTTCTGCGCATGCGCTGCACACTGGCCGTCTTATAACTGACCGAGTGTAAACCCGTCATTATTTTATTTATTTACTTACTAGCCGCCTTTGGCGACCAGCCGGTTCGCCAGTATTACCACTCGCTGCAATTTTCAATTAAATATTTTAAGTAACTGGTCTCTTAAAGGATTCTCAAACAAAAAATTTTTAATCATCAAATTTTGATAGTTATACCAAACTTATACTGTTTAGATCGTTTCGTTCAATTTACTATATATATTTTGCTAATTTGTTGTCATTTCCGGCAAATCTTCAACTTTAATTTAAAATGTAAATGATGAAATTGCATTAATATTAAAATATTTTTTAATAAAACCAAGCGTGTTTTTTTTATTTATAATCTTTATTGTTATTTATTAATTATCATTATTATTGAATATGAGTATTGCAAACAGAATCGCTCGGTATTTAAGTCCTATGTTAACTACAAAATATTTTTCATAGTTTATGTAATATCTCAAACAATAATTCAACAAAAATTTCTGAGATTCAGTATAAAATTCAGTTTTTAGTTTTGCTTTCAAAAGGATTGAAATGAAATCAATAATAATATTTTGTTCCTGCTTATAAATATATTTCAAAAATTATGAAGTCTAAATTTAATGCAGTAAGGTATCATATTCTGATAAATATTCTGGACACACCAAATTTTAAATAAATGAATGAATGTTTCTATTTTCCACGATCAACTAAGACTTATTTATGAAGTTTCAAATGTTAAAAATTTAGAAAAACTCACCATTTTCATAATCTTAGGCCAATTAATCTTGAGAAACCTGCGCGCTTATTGGCGTATTTTCTTTGAAACGATCGATGAAAAATCTAAAATTATCCTTTTTTTATTGAACAGTGATATTCAAATCTTCATAAATCAGTCAGTTTAAGTGATTTGAAATTAACTCTTAAAAGTCAGTGATTTAGTTGATTGGAAATTAACTCTATGAACACCATAAAATCTGTGCTTTCTCTTGTGGTGTATGCATTCTCCTTAATATCCGATCGAATAAAACATCACATACTAAAGTACTACATAGAACAACATTTCAATAGTTGCCAAAAACAAAAGAGAGAAAAATGCAATTAATAAGCAGACGATATTTAGAAAAGTACAGATATTTAGACTGGAAAATGAAATTATCTGAAATTAAAAACACGCGCAGACGATATTTACAAAAGTAAAAATATTCAAACCTGAAAAGGAAAATATATGAGTTATTCCATCAATAAATGCCATAAGCTTGTTTACATCTTCATTATTTTATGAGTCATTAAATATCAAAATGGATCCGGGACTGAATAAACACCCTGTATAGAGAGTGTAAAATATCATAAAATAATTTTTCTTGAATTTATTTTTTAGAAAAAATAATATTTCATATTTGTTTCATTTCTTACAGATACTTGCCGAAAATTATAATTTTGCAGATTTCATTTCCAAAAAGATTTAATTTATTTTCAGTTAGAGCTTTAATCAATGTGATGGCAACACTTTGAAAAAAGCTATTTTTTTCTCATGAATGCGAAACGTGCTTAATCCTCATTTTTATTTTTGACGAAAAAAATTATTGAAAAACATAGTTAAAATATTTATTTAAAAATTCATTAAAAATAGAAATTTAATTTTAAGATTAAAACAGTAGTATCATTTAAAAGATAAATTTTTTATCTTTAACTTCATGTAAAAATCTTTTTTGTGCGGTAATATTTTCGGCAGTTATAGCAGAAACACGTCAAAATTTCGCTTAATTTTTAAATAAATAAAATTCTAGTTAAAAATTCGAAAAAATAACCCCCAGGTGCACATTCCCGGCCTCCAAGGTATACACGTGCCAAATTTGGTAGCTGTAGGTTGAATGGTCTGGTCTGTAGAGCGCCAACACACACACACACACACACACATTGAGCTTTATTATAAGTATAGATATAGATAATTGCAGCAAAAGCAATGTTTACACAGAAATGTATTTATCTCTATGGCAATGCGCATGAGCATAAATACCATAACTAAATATTGTTGAAAAATGTACTTCGTTGTAAAAATCAAAATAAATGTAAATATTGTTTGTCATCTTAAAAATTATCGTTATCGTTAAAAAAGTAAATATCGTTTGGAAATAAATTAATTTTTTTTAAAAACTGGCATACAGTTACATTTGTGCAATAATATGCTCCGGACTTATTGAGGAAAAGCGTTAATAACTCGAATCTAGTTGAAAGTTTTAAAAAAAACTTTCTTAGTTAGCACCTACTACCTTAGAAATAATTGCGTGTCATATTTAAAAGTTAAATTGTTTTTTTTATCGTACATGTCGCATGATGCAATTTATGGATAATACAGACTTATTCAAAAAGAATGAACAGATTTAAAATATTCTAAATGTGCGACAATAGATTGAGGTACATACGTCACATCATTCTATAGAGGAAAGTTCAAATTTTTATTTTTGCTTTCGGATAATTCTGATAAGGTTGGCATTGTTGCTTCTTTACAATAAAAGAGCGATGCCTCAGGAACACATTTTTTTTTTAATTCTAAGTGTCAATCCAATGTTACAACACAGAGTGCATTTCGCCGTAAGTTCAAAGAGTCAATTTGTCTTAAACAGATTTACAGTTGATAGAAGCAATTTACAGAAATGGAAAAAGCACTGCGTATTTTCGCACGTCAGAAGAAAACCTTGAACTTACTTATTCGTACTGTTTTTGAAGGAATCCGCAAGCAGAAGAAAGAGATTGAAATATCTTTACAAAAAACATATTTTGAGCTCAAAATCAATGCATAATATACTTTTCAGGATTTGTAAGATCGAACTCTTTCGATTCGAATGTTTGCCCGTAATAGACGGAACTCATATTGAAAATATCGAATAAAACTAGGAATGTTCTTCCATATATTGTTATATTGCAGTATCTCTGTCTACTGCTATTCATTAGAAATAAATATTTTAAAAATCTTCCTTTTTGAATAACCCTATATATGCCAGCCAATAAATATGATCAAATTAATGGCCAGAATTATCTAACAATTTATTTAGCAATTAGAGAACTAAGTTTCCGCTAAGTTAGATATTCAAGAAGAGTTTATGTCTTAAGTTTATAAAATCTTTTTAGATAGGGTCTATAATATAATTTTTCAATATTTTTTGTGTTACATTTATTACCTTCTGATATTATATTTTATTAACAAGTGCGTCAAATACAGTTGTCGTATATCGGTATTTAAGATTTATTGCCAAATTTGCGGTATAAGATAGTATACATTAACAATTATCTCTTTATTAGAGACTAATCGTCTTTGGCGACCAGCTGATTCCCCAGGATTAGTGCTCCCTAAAATTTTCTATTAAATATTTATGCATATTTATCTCTTAATAACCATCTTCAAAATATTTTTAAGGTTCAAATTTTGACAGTCTCATTATTGATAAGACATTATCTGAAACCTTTTCTTAGCAATGACTGTAGTCGCTTTAAGGAAAACTAATGGAAGTAGTCTCCCCCAAACTGTCTCGCATATATACTTTAATAAATTTACTCTTTCTTCACTTCTCATACAACTTTGGACTTTGACGAAATATAAATTCTTAGCGTGCATCTAGCATTTGGACTGAATATGTCAAGCGATATTCGATGATTAACATTGACTTGAGTTTGATAAATAAGTATCCGAAACTCGAATATATATTTTGAACAATATTTTCTGATTGATTAAAACTAAAATTTAATATAGAACTACAACTGTAATCACAAGATCACATACCGAATTTCTTATATTGAAGTTCATAGCGTTTTGGAGTCATTGCGTCTTCCTGCTTTGAAAGTACAGACCGATAAAGGATTAACTCTTTAACAAATTTTGACAAAGACCTAACATACAACAGATGATAAAAAAAACTGAACCAAATTTCATTTACTTTAGTAGTTATGTTTTCGAAAAATATGTGCATGCAAAAGAACAAACAACAACAAATTTGTTTTTAAATTTGATAAGAATATAAATATTAGATACTAAAATTCATGAACCAAACAACAAACTTAGTTCTTTATCTTTTTGTAATATTAAGTCTACTTGGATAGACAGATTTCCTCTAAATGGATCTCGTTTAAAGTTTTATGAAAAAAAAATCTCCAAATTAAGTGTGGAGACCATACACCAAATTTTAATCGTCTAGCTCAAAGCATTTTGTATCATATTCAAATAAATATCATTCCAAACATTTATTTTTCGGACTGATGGAGGTCTGATACGCGAAGATTCATCCAAGTTTCTAGTACAATTATGATATTTTCTCTATACTTCATACGCGAGAAAGTAAAAAAAAAAAAAAATGGTGAAGTTTAAAAACGCAGTAATAAAGCAACACCATTCATTAAAAAAGTATTTCAAATAATAAAGGAAGGAACATTCTTAATTTTGAAGAATTTAATATCGATATTGCTGTCTTTCATATCAACTAAATTTTTCCTATAGGATAGTTAGCTTGCTCAAAATAATTCATGGAGGTAATGTTTTTTAAAAGTTTATTTAATTCTACAATACAAAATTTAAAGCATTTGCTGTTGTGAATGACCCCAACGTTTTCTCTTGATTTTCTCAGATACGGAAAGCATCTTGTCTTTAAAATAATGCGATAAACTACTCTGATAATGGCTGCAAAGAAGGATATTTAACTAATAAAGGCAACATTTAACTAATAAAGGCAACAAAATTTTTCATTATTTTGAACTTAATATTTATAATTAAAATGTTGACTTAAAAAAACTATTTAATTAAAATTAATTTGTGAGATAAATATAAATGAAAAAGTGCTCGAGCTGGAGGAAGTCTAAAATACAAATTTATCAACTTATTGAATCCAATATTCTCGATAATTACGTTGTTTTTCTCTGTGTAAAATATTATATAGAGATGATAAAAATCTGTATAATTTTCTTCACTGGAAGTCAATGTAAATTCTGGCTGTTTTCAGCTTTGTAACTTAAGACTTTTTTTGTTGTTGTTTAGGGATGAAAGTAAGCAGATGGAAATATATTCATGAAAAATACCTCTTCCCGTTAATAGGCCTCTTTCAAAATTCCTACAGACTTACAATTGGATATAAGAATCGTATGGCAAATTTCCATGCATTTAACTAATGCATTTTCCAGTAATAATATATACACACAAACAATCAGCCAAACAAAAATGCACAGTAGTATGCTTATTTATTTGTATGGTTTCATGGATTCCTAAAGCGACAAGACAGACATCTGGAGATCCAATTTTTTTTTTTTTCATGATTGCAGTGCTCCCTCAATGTATAACTTCTCATACGAGAAAGCTTTTCGCGAATTCTCAAATCTAAACATTCAACTCTCGCAAAGTGTCAATATAAATGCAAGACTGTTTATAAATTGTATAATTTACCCACAATTCTTCGCAGCGAAAAAGGAGTTGAATACAGTCCATTGTTCTGCTAAGTTCCATCTGGAAAAATCCAGCAAAAGGTAAGCAAGGTGTTTTCAAAATTCGCTGACAAGTCAGAGAAAACCTTTTTCATTCCTATAAACAGTGAAATATTTTTACGCTTTTCAGCATGAATACTTAATTTGCACTGCATTCATTATTAGAATTTGGACTCTTCAGAATTTCAATCGACAGTCGTGAATTTTGGTTCTTGATTTAATCTTTTGAGATTCGAATCTAATATTATTTTGAAATCGCTTCATCTATTCTCTTGTCCTCTTTTCCACTCACATTATTTAATACAGCTCAGTTAAATTTTCTATTTTCACCGACATGAAGTATGCAATCATCAAAAAATTTAATCATTATTTTGACGAATCTCTACCATTCGTCCGGAAAAAAAGACTGAGTTATGTCTGTCTATTTTTTGATTAGAACAAACTGAATGTTTGTTTTTAATTATTGAACTGAAGCGATAGTCTGAACCAAGAAACATTCTACATTTTAGTTATCATTTTTTTCTTCATTTTTTTAAAACCTATATTTAAATTTCAAACTCATGAAAAAAGCTTTCTGCTACAAAAAATATTTATAATTTCTTCTACTTTTCCCAGAAAGGAGGAAAACTTTATTCTGGACAATTCCTTTTTGGAGTGTGAGGAATACGTGAAGAAAGATGTACTGTTTTTTGCTAAATTTCTCTTGAATATTGAAAACTACAAAACTCGATGGATTTAGATACTGCTGGCAAGCTTCATATAAATTAGGAATTATATTTATCTGTGAAAGAAGCCAGACGAGTTGTGCAACCAATCGCATACAAGCATGCACAATATAATTCTTCTTGAACACTATCATTTATATCTATTTGCAGAAATCGAAAAGAAAAGCGTTTTGAAGCACATCAACGTATTTTTAAAATATATTATGGGTTTTTTATTTAAAATTCCTATTGAATGTATCATCGCATATCTTGTTGCATAGATTTTAAAGCACAATTGTTTTTCATTTATTGAAAAGATGAAATATTGTTTTTTAAAGGATTCCCAAACCCTCCACGCTCTTGCGCATGCGTTAAGATGGGTTTTATTCGACAAAATAGGGGCGAGACGAAAGGTGAAAGGAGGAGAGGTTTATATTTAACAATGCAGTAAATTCCGGAAATGAGCTCATTCTTCCCCGTTTCACCCATTAGTGAGAGAGAATCGTCTAAAATTGGTTGTCTCAGGATATTGAAACGAACAGTCCCTTCATGCAGAAATAAAGAAAAATGCTCTCTTTTCATTTGCCAGCACTTTTTAAATGATTGTGACGATCATCTTATTCTATGAATTGAAGTAATATCTTCAATTAATTGGAAAATATTTTTTTATGGAATAAAAATAATTATTGATTAGGAAATATTTTTCAAAGATAAATACCAGAATTTTATTCGGAAATCGGTGAAAATCATTACATCGGTGCTTACAAATATGAATATTGTTGTCAATTATATTTTTATGTAGTACTAAAAGAAACCAATGTAAAGAGAAATTGATAAAATAAGAAGAAAGTTTCAAATATATGACACGTTTTGTGATTGATCTGAAGCATAACTTGCAACTATTCACATATTAATTTATGGAAAACGTTAGGATTTAAGTTTGAAAATCAATTCAAACTTAGTTTTTATACCCATCAACGGCAAATATCCAAAATTTCACTAATTATTACTATGCAACTTGGAAATGTTCTATTCGTGACATCAGATATAAAATAACATCTAAAACTTTAGAAATCTAACCAAGAACTGAACTTAAATCAATTTAAAAATATTATAACATAATGGATAAAGTTATAGTTGTATTTTTAAGCCAAAGGAGTTCCGTTTAGGGGAGAACTTCAAAATTTTGATAGAGGTATGATGATGATATTGGTGCAACTTGTCCAATCACGGGGACATTGTATTAGACGACGCTGGTGCTTGCACCTCTTGTCCAATCACGAGGACACCAAATTAGACGAAACTGGTGCTTGCATCTCTTGTCCAATCACGAGGACACCAAATTAGACGAAACTGGTGCTTT
>JAPMOR010052242.1:4648566-4675371 GCA_026543865.1 Argiope aurantia | reverse complement strand
ATCGGATATATCTTCGTCGGAGAAACACGAAAGCGAACGAAAAAAATACGAAAAAAAAATCAATAAGAAGAAACAAGAAAAAGAAGAAGAAAAATGAAATTAAAAAAAGATCAATTTTAAGACCCTTTCCGATGGTCCGTGTGTATCTTGAGACAGGCACAGTTTGCCCTCTTTCCTATCTCTTGTGTTTTTCTGATCTGATGTCTATTCATTTTACCGACACTTTACGGGAAACTCCCAATTGACGTCCACAATCGGGGGTGGTCCAACAAAAAGTCAGATGGTAGATTTACAATCATATCCGTAAGGGCAACAGACCGTCAGAACGGGGCTTTAGTCAAATGTGAAAAAGAACAATAACTGCTAACCATTAGGCAAAAGAAGTCTGCAAAAATTTCGAAACAATTATTGTTAAATTCAAGGCAGGAAGTATCGCTTTTCGCCTTCCGATACATCACTCTGTTATATGCAAGTGGGCGAATTTCAGCATTTTCAAAGTTATTCGATGTGTAGTTTCATCTTAAATATCTCCCACTTGTTACTTCATTTTCAGCCTTCTTTTAACATTTTCAATAAGATATGTCTTCGTCGAAGTAACATAAAAGCGAACTAAAGCAGGCGAAAAAAAATAACAACTACAAGCCACTGAACAAATTAGGGATGCCAAAGTTTCAAAAAATAATGGTTAAGAGACAAAACATCGTTTTTCGTCTTCCGATGTATCACACAGTTATATGCAGTGGTTAAATTTTAGCCTTTTCAAAGATTTATGGTGTGCAGTTCTCTTTTAAATCTCTACCACTCATTATCTCATTTTCTGCTTTCTTTTTACAGCGTTATTATTTTTTAGCCCATTTCTATCTTATTGTTTCGAATCGGAGTAAAAAAAAAAAACCAAGCAATGAAATGAAATTCAAAGCAAGTTTTCAAAATGATAGGATATTGAAAATGAGGATGCAGTTCTGAACCCTAAAGAACGAAAGGCTGCGCAGAAATAAAAAAGAAAATTACAGTAAATCATATTAAAAGAATGCGCCAGCTATTCCAGAAGCTACAAAAATACCAGCAAACCTAAATTAGATCTGAAATAACTGACGATGCTTTAAATCAAAGAGCAACCAACATCTGCAGTTTAATGCATTTTATAGTAATGAATTTATCGATTGCAACTTCCATCGCTAGACGGTTATTATGTTTCTCAACATAATCAAAAACAGAAAGCGTTTAATGAATGAAGGCTGACATTTAAATAGCTAATAATTTTAAAGGGAATAGGATAATAAAATTGCATTCGTTGTTTTCGAATCATTCCCGTCATGCATCGGAACGGGGAGAATATCACAGATGCTAATTAATGTATATACAAAAGAGCGGCGTTTTGCAATCGCTTTAATTGCCATTAGAGAACGATTAACCATTAAGGAAATCTCGTTAAAAGAATTAATTACCGCACTCTCAAAATTGTTAAAGTGGAAAGTCCTGGAAAATTCTTTTGGAGGGTTTCAAAATTCATCGCAATGTCAGAATTAGCTCGGAAAGCTGTTAAAGTGGGAGAAATTAAAACTGTTGTGAAGAGAATATCATATGTCATTCCTAACAAGCTCGATAGATGGCGTTAAAGTTTGCGAAAGACGACTCTATTCATAAAGTAGTTAGTGATAGATTGGAATCGGGATAAAATGGTTCAGCTGGTATTGGAAACTTAACAGGAGATTTTTGACAGCTTCTTTTCCACAAAAAAAAATAAAATGAATAACTTATTTACGGATTAGATAATAAGAAAGATTCTGTTTGATATTTTAACATCAATCATCGTTATGCTATTATTTATCATCTTATATTAAATTCAACTCTGAATAAATTAGATAAACAGTTCAACTCATATCGTATTGATAATTCATTTTCTAAGGACTGAACTTTTAAGGTAGTAAGTAAAAAGGCGATGATATTCCACGATATTTTCCTTATTTTTCACAATTATTTTATTCTTAAGTAGTAATCTCAGGTAACCAACTAGCTACGCTGAGGATATTTCTTGTAGTTAATAGAAGTGAAATTATTTAGATATATTATCAGGAATTAAAGCTGTGCTGTTTAATTCTCTTACATATGTTCTCTTCATTGTGTACATGAGCCTTTCTAATGGAGATCAATCCCATAGCATCAAAGAGCTATTAAAAATTTAAAAGTGAGGTTAATCCTTCTTTTAAATTTCGAGGTACTTTATTATTATTAATAATAATCGTCTTACAGTTTATACAGATATTTAAAAAAATCCATCTTTAGTTTTAAACAATATAAAAAAAAACTTAGGGCATTAAATATTTGATGAAATAATGAAATCACTAAAATTTAAGGAGAACAATATAATTTATTGTTGGAAATTAAGAATTTTTTTTTAAGTAACCAAAATTTAGAAAGAAAAAATTGCACCACTTTTAAACGGATATCATTAAAAAAGACACCTTTTTAAATTTTGAAAAGGTAGTAAAATTTATTTTTGGGCAATAATATTTTTGGAAGTTAGCGCGGGATAATTGATAAAATTCAGCTTAAATTTTAAATAATTAAAATTAAAATTCTTAATATGTCATTCAGAGGTGCATTTTACCCCACTCCAAGGTATATATATATATATCAGATTTCGTTGCCGTAGGTTAAAAGGGCTAACCTGCCGAGCGCTACCACATAAACATGCATTTTATCTTTAATGGAGAGAGTGGGCAAATATGAGACTCCTTATGTTTTTAGATTTAAAAAATTATAATTTATACATGAAATTTCGAAAAAAGTTTGCATTTTATTGCTCATTAATGCTTTTTATAAAGATAAAAAAGTTATTTTCCTTTTTTAATTAATATTTGAAAAAAAAATCATTTTTTTTTATTTAACAATGGAACTTCAACTTTCTTCACCGAATGTGGTGAGGTGAGGTTAATCTTCTGAAAAAAATAAACTTATTCATCGTCTTCATCTTTTTTTATCTGCGCATGTGCAATGAGCCCATCCCTTACTCTTAAAATACTGAACGCAGATTCAATAAATTAAGAGTATGAATAATAATAATGTAAAAAGACTCGGCATCAACTACGATTAATTTTTCTCATAGTTGAAGAGCATCTTTTTATATCATGTAAATATAGAATATTTTTAAACATTCTTACGATATTTTCATGATATTTTATCAAACAAAGCCCCGAAGTTGTCATGCAATATTTTGTACGGACATAATTTACATTTTCACCAATTCCAGATAGTACCTTTCTGGATCAGTTTTTCTTTTAAACATCAGCACCATTTCCTTTAATATGCGAAAAAAATCGTTTCGGCAGAGCTGGCCTAGCATGAACTACTATTCCAGCATACCTCTCCTCCTCACAGACACACACACAACATTTTGTTCGAACTCGTTGGAGAGTAATTAACATTCGTTTTTGGTAAAGTTTTAAACAAGAATATTTATAAAGCATATGAATTAATCTTTAAGGACAACATTTTTTGTGAATTATAAGTAAGTTTTGTGAATATAAGTTACTTATTTGTTCTTACGATACAAGCTAATTATTCTAAACCACATTACTTCTTGATCATTTCACATTACTTCATTCTATTATTAAAAAAACCACATTACTTCTTTGAAAAACTTTTATAGCAGCGATTCGATAAAAACGATTGCTATTAATTCAATCACTTCTTCTTTAGGTTTAGCACTACTACCAATATTTTCATCTCAATTTCACCTTTAAGTAAAACAGTAATTCTATCTTATTCTGCAACCGCTCCTTCCTCCATCCTGCCTTACACAAAAGCGTAAAATATTATGGAATACCACAATGATGTATAATAAGGTACAATAAATATTGATATTTCATAGAACGACTATATTGTATAATACCGTAAAGCTTATTGTGCTTAGGGCTACAATGATACCCGTTTACTCTCTCATGTACAAATTAATACTAATACGCGATTGCACATGATACTTTGATACTTGATTAATACTATAACCATAACTTTCCCATTCGTATGTATTAAATACCATATATTAATACAAATTAACTTTAAAAACTGCTATTTATTTCTTAATTGCCCGTTATCTATAAATTTAGCTGTTAATTCTTTTGAACCTTGTCTTTTAAAAAAATAATTAAAAAGCAAGGAGTTTTATAAAACTAAAAAGATTGATAACAGGAGTTTAAATTTTACCTTACCTTTTTCATTATCTATTTAAATTTAAAAATAAAGATACTCCCTTTCCAAATATATTTTTAAATAATTATATTCTGAAAATTCTATTCATATTGATTTATTAATTTTTAACTATGTTAATTTATTTTATTAAATTTTATATTGTTTGAGTTTTCGATTTGTTTCGAATAAAAAAAGGAAAATGTATTTATTTATTCACAAAAAATGCTTTCAATCTTGTATACTTAATAAACATTGATAAAAAGGTTAAAAAATAGATTAGAAATATTTTTATTCTAGGTAATATTAAGAAATAATGTATTCATTTAATTAAAAAAAGCATATGATGCATAATAATAATATCGTAAAGGCAGAATGATAGACTACGGCTTGATGATACGGTATCGACTTGATGTTCATACAAAGTATCACTTCGATACAGTACCACCTGGTCGAAAACAAACAAAATCGAAATTACTTATCGATATCAATCCAGTCCGATAACTGATAATAGAGTGCCCGATGCTTTTGGGCAGTATTTACTTGATACAAACTATCAGGTTGGTGTAATAGCATCTCATTTTAGTTTTTCACTGTTATTATACAAGTTTTCTTAAATTCGAAGATGATATAAATGTTTGAACTGGTAATAGAAACGTAAAGGAATTCTGATTCATATACTAAGAATTGAATATCTATGATGATATTTATGCCTAAGATGACAAGAAAACAAACCAAAGCATATTTAGAAATTCTACGACCCTAGGAAATTCGTTTAATGAAGCCTCTTAATTTAATAAATTGGCTAATTTAGTTTCATATTTCAACGCCTTTCTAGTTTTGTAGAATAGTAATGATTTATTGGAGGTTAGTTTTTTTATTTTAGTAAACTGAAAAGAATGTATATTTTTAGATATTCATTTATTTAATACGACCCATAAATGGGCCTAATAAATAATTTGAGCTTGCAAGAAATGTTATTTAAGCAGACTTTTGGTATATATATATATTTATAAAATCTGCAGCTTAATTATTGTGAACTCAATGAAGCAGATAGGAACTTGCCTAATACCACTTGAAAAATTTTTAATAGCATCATTATATTTTATAAGTCATAGAATTTGTATTTTTAGAAAATTATTTGTCACTAAGTTAGTTGTATTTTTAATCTATCTGCTTGCTGCAGCCTCTCTGCCACTCCAATCTAGACAACTCCCAAATTTGAAATCCGCCACTGAACGAAAACCGAAGAAATATATTCAAGGCAACTTAAATTCTGTAATTAGAGATTAAAGACTGCAGTCATCTCTAGGACATTAGTGTTGTTTATTAATCGATGAAAGTGTGTTTTTTTTCTTTTTGATTGAATTTTACTTCATATATAATTTTTTTTTGTTGACATACCTCAAAATGATCTTTTACATAAGTTATCAATACAAAATTAAGATTTTGAATTTTGTTGATGACTGTTGTTTAAGGCTACCTAAATTTAGCAATATATAGGGTATTAACTCGTTCATTGCCAGAGAAATTTACGGACGCTTTATTTTACTGTAGTTTCCTACGAGATATCTCGTAAATGGCAGCGAATGGGTAAAACCGATTAGTCGCCCAATAGTTAATTTTTAAACCGTTAGAAATAGACATATATATAAATAGACATACTTATAGAAACATATATACATATTTATAGAAAGAGCTATAAATAATATAAAGAACTATATTTTACGCTGCATCAATAAGTATACAGCTGAAAATATTACAATGCCTAAATTTTTATAACTCTACTGGCTTTATTAATCATGCATAAAAAATGCTGTTGGCATATTAATATTCTAGTTCTGTATTTCTGCGAACAAAACAGTCTGAGCTATGAAATTTTTAATAACACTTAGTTAGACACATAAACGACTGCCTCGAGGAAATGCTATCTATTGAATACAAAATCCTCCTCAAAGATTAATTCAAATAATTTGAAATAGGAATATCTTAATTAAAATTATCTATAATAGACGATCTGGTGCCTGGTAAATCCTTCGGGGCCAAACATCCTCCCGCTGGTATGGTGCGGAAGTTTGGATCAGGGGTGCCAACTCAGGTGTCGTCCTCGTCATCTGATCATGATTAAAAATTACGAGATCCGTTTCGAAATAACCTTAGTGTGGCTTTAAAGCGGAACGTTAATATAACTAAACTAAAATATAAAAGACGAATTTTTGGACGACTTTAATACTTTTTTTTCGCATACTTCTTATAGCAGAAGTAGCCACGATGGCCTGGTGGTAAGGTATCAGCTTCGGAACGGCAGGGTTTCAGGTTCGAGACCCGTTTTCACCGAAGAACTGTCTAGTGCACGTTAAATCCATCAGGACCAAACGTCCTCCCGCTGTGATATAAATTTGGAGAAGGGGTGCCAGCTCAAGTGCCATCCTCTTCATCTAATCGCGGTTCAAAATTACGAAGTTAGTCCCAAAATAGCCCTAGTGTTGCTTTAAAACGGGACATTAATACAACTAAATTTATAGCAGCTTTTACATTGTAATTACTGTGTGAGACGCGATAACAGTAAAGTGGCCACCGAACAGAAAAATCACCCTAAAATAAAGCACAGAGACTATGTCAAATGTCACTATCGTGTTTCCATGGTTAACTTCCTATTTATTGGTTTTCAGATCCGACGAAAGAAAGTAACGAGAAGAAAGGGAAAGTGAGCAACGGCTTTCTTTTTGAGAAACAGTTGTGCGTGACATTCAAAAGATAGCGTCCGAAGCAGCTGTTTTTAATGTTTGAAAGATGTTGCACGAAGAAGGCATTCTGTTTCCTCCAATTTTGTCAAACAGTGTGTTTGATCTGTGTTCTCGGATTTTATTTCAATACGAATCTGAAATAAATCCTTTCAAGTTATTGCGCTGATTCAACACTAGGAATAATGGCTGTTGTCTATTTTAAAGTGAAAAAAAATGATACTTCAAATTAAACATCACTCTAAAACCGTTAAACATCACACTAATTTTGAAATTATTATTTGAATAAAGAGCTGATAAAATGGGTTAATAGAAAAAAAAATCAAAAGAAAATGCACGTTGCTGTATTAGAAACAATCAGAAAATTTCATGCAAATATCTATTCTTATAATGATCTGTGCTTGCGTTCTACTGGACAGACCATTACACCTAGAATTATTGAATTCGGTACAAATATACTTTAAAAGATGAAAATGTGCACCTCGAAGGGAGTTTTCGTTAAAATTTTAATTAAAAAATCTTTTGAAATGTTGATGTTTTTCTGGCATAATATTTGAAAATATAATATCAAAAATTCGATTTTTACACCATTTTATAATTAAAAAAATTACCTTTTAATGACTTTTCTGAGCAATATTTTCAGAGTTTTAACAATTTTTAAAAATATTTTGTAATACACTTTTCAGTACTAGATTTCATTGCAGCAAAAAAAATATTCTATGGTTTCAACCCATGTGTAATTGCAAGATTTTTTACACTGTTTGAAATTAGAGGAGAAACATTATGCTGATCACTATAGATGTCCGAAAATTACATTACAGTAAAACGGCAACAATACGGCAAAAGAAACCGAGCAATTTGAAAATCATTACCCAGACACTCAGTTTTCAAAGTCACACTGATGTCTTGCTCGTCGATTTCAATAGGCAACTTCTTTGTTTTGAGAACCATGAACATTAAACTTTTCATAAGAGATTTAAATTAAATGAAAAACATCTAACATTTCCAGCTAACCAGCTGATCGCCAAAGTCGGCTAGTTTTACATAAGAAGAGACTGAAACAGACTAATAGAAAATATCTGGTGTGTTAAATTAGCAACACAATCAGATACAGGATCTTCTGCTAAAAACCCTAGAGGACATAAGGCTATCTTCCATTCATTTTGAGCTTAAAGTTTATAATTATTTTATGAGTGACATTTTTAGTCAATCACCAAATTTCATAATGTCTTCATAGGAAGGTGTTGAATTCAGAAAAACATGTTACAATGTCGAAATAAATCTGCTTGTGGGATTGTTGCACGTAACATATAACGTCAAAAAACAAATGATATTCGATTGGTATAGCATGAAAGTTCCCTGATGAAGCATTGGCATGTGCATATTCTCTGCTCATTTGTCAAGTATTCTAGCTCCGTCTTCAAACAGTCCTCCTATTACTTTAAAACATGATATTAATACAAGCAAACTAAACTTTGCACAATTATTCGTAACAAGTGCCTATAATTCTATTTAATGAAACGACAGTTTAGTTGTTAACCTTGTTTTTTTCCCCTTCATATTATTCTGATTTGAACAGCTGAGATTTTTAGTCTATATTTTAAGGGGGAAAAGGAATAAAACCTTTATTATCAAGTATACGAGGAAGTTTTGGAAATACTACTCTTGCTGGGAGGGAAAGGGAGGGAGGGAAAAAGTATTAGAAACTGAAGTATCCACATGATTTTTAATACTAATAATATCTTTTGCCAGATATTTTCTCGTTTTACTGTCTCCTGCTGGGAGACAATAAAATAAGAGCATCTTTTAAAGATAACTGTGTCTTTTTAAAAGTGTTTTCACTTTTAGTTAATATTGTTCCTTATCATTTGCTGCTCAGCAGGCGCTAAGAAACCAAAATAAATGTGCAAAAATCAATATTGTACTTTTAAAAAAAATATACAGAATATATATGGATTCTGTTAATAAATAAATAAATGCATAAATATACAAACATTACTGCAATTGCATAAAATTGCAAACAAATTGTATTTGCATTATTAACATTTTAGTAATGCTTTTCTTGTTAGGTTTCAAGACCCAGTAAAGAAAACTTTGTGTTTAAAAAAATTATTTCTTACAATAGACAGAACCCCCCGAGGGGGCACCTCGGAATGAGGATGAGATGCTTCCGTCATGGTGGTTGGATGTCGCCACCCTGAAGGGTACACAAATAGTTGGGGGATCTGACTCCTCCCATCGATGATGGGACGTACTTCCTTCGGGGAGGGTTGTACCGTGGCCGGTGATGGCCCTTAGGACTCAACCACAGTTCTCGCCAGTGTTTCTGCTGCGGCGGTCCGGTCATTCAGTTTTATGGTTTAAATCCATGTGCCTTCGTGGCGGATCGGAGAGTCAGATGATTGACTTACAATATACAGAAATATCAGAAACAACTCTATACTTTCAATTATAACCACACACAAAATTTCACACAAATGCCGTGTTAGGTTATACAGTTATATCGTTTTAACATATGCAAATTCATACCCACAAAATTATTTCTAAACACATATGTCGCTTCTCTTCAATATAGAAATCTCCAATACGGCCATAATCATCACGAGTACTTATATTTTCTAGTACATGTGAGCTTTGTGCTACGTAACACAGTCAAGAAAATCTAGTATGTACATTGAAAGCTTTCTTTTGGATCGATTCAAACCAAAGGACTGCAATTTTAGTTATAAGATTAGATACCAAATTTCCTCCACCTAAGTCGTTTCATTTTTGAGTTACTGAATTTATATCCGACAGACTGTCGGACTGTAAATCCTTTGTCTGATTAGAAAAAGACAAAATTTGAAGCGTGCAAAATTTAGATATTAAAAATTTTGTATTAAATCTAATTTATTTACCCTTATTGCTTTACAGTTATCCTATCTCTTTACATTCGCATTTACAAACATTACGAAATTTTTGTCGATGAATTTCGTTCAGAATTTGATAGGAATCTACAAATTTTGTGCAAACATCACATACGAAATTTCATTTGTCCAGCTCAAGGCATCTTTGATGGCAGTGGTGACTTGGTGGTAAAGACTCGCCGTCATAACTGGAGAATTTCAGCTTCGAGACCCGATTTTACCAAAGAACCGCTATGTAAATGGGTCTGGTGCACGTTAAATCCGGCGGGACCAAACGACCTCCCGCTGGTAGGTAGGGTACGGAAATTTATATAGGGGATGCCAGCTCAGGTATCTTCCGCGTCATCTGACCGCTGTTCAAAATTAAGAGATCCGTAAAAAATAGTTTTGGTGTTGCTTTAAAACGGGACGTTAATGTAGCTGAATTGAACAAAGCATTTTTGAGTCATTGTATTCATAAAAAAACAAGCATTTTTTTTCTTTACTCAGAGAGGTATAAAACAAGAGAATTCAAATTTTTTGATGATTAAAATACTTTCTCGTGAAAATATAGTTACATTTTCTCACTCGCAATTTGTAAATCCCACCTTTACGTAGAAATATACAGTTAAGCCAAAAGGGATGCGCTCGGCGTTTCCAGTTTATTTATTAACGCGTATGGTAGATTATGAAATCATTCATTCAAGCAAATCAGTAAATATGCAAATTGTATTTGTATCTCCCCAGCGAGTGGCCGGGTTCGCCGACAGAGAAAAGAGGGTGGACTGGAAGGGGTGGGTGAAGATTACGGAGGGACTAAAGTGCATTAAATCCGTCTGCATGCGATTTCGCTCAAGATTTCCATTATATTAAGTAGGGGCTATGGACGAACCGCGCTCACATTTTGCGATTAGTTATTTAATACATCAATACCGGTAATTACTAATGGTAACATTATGAGTATTCAATAAGTGTCAGGCGCACATTTTCCCGAAATTAAGTCACTATACAATTCTATAATTCTGCACTGCAGTGAATGCTGGATTAGACGGTAGAGTAAAATGTGAATATTTCTTAAAAATTTTTTTTTTAGAATGCGATACCGCAAATCATTAATTAAGCAGATTTTAACTGTTAAAATTATTTTATAGCAGATACTTTGAAATTCTTTCCCATTTCGTTCCTGCTCAGACTTTAAAGAGATAATGTAGTGCTATATTAAAACGTTACTTAAGATAAATTATCACGTGTAAAAATCATCAAAGTAAATGAATTTAAATTCGTCTCATTTAAGAATTTGCATTGAAAGTTTTAAATTGTGACATTTAGAACCACTATTCTTGCGAATCAATACAAAATAGGCCATGGATATAGAATTGAATCATATGGCATTACATTCACTTAATAAACGCAACAGCGCGTGCTATCTAGCATTTAGCTGCATATTGTCTTAAATTTAACCGTTAATTTCTTTTATGGGCAGTGTTTACAAGATTAAATAAACAAAACTCATTTAATATCTGCCGTGTAAGTATGAAATGACTTCACCAGTACTGGTTCTTCTAAAACGCCACTTGATTCTTTTTGCAAGAAGAACAAAAATGTGGTCCAGTTTCTTCTCTAATTTCTCCAAGAAGGTAAATATCTAAACCAATATATCAGACCTCATATGTCTTTGAAGTACCTTAGGTGACATCAGCAAATTCCAAGGTCAGTTTGGTCAATTGAAGACGCTAGACTTCAGCCTTTAAAATGAATCTTTGATTCATAATGGAGACAAAAAGATAGGGAGAGAGAGAGTGCGTTCCATCCTTGAACTTGAACACTAAAAACTTTTCAACAGAATCAGGAACTTTGCTCTATTTTGCTGAAACCGCAAATATGAAATTAATTGTGTGATGTCATGTAAGGTTATTCAAAAATAAGGAGCGGGTTTAAAATATTTACATCTAATGAACAGCGATAGACAAAGACACATGCAATGAATCACTGGAGAAAGTAAAGGTCAAGGTTTATTTTTTATATACGGAAAATTCATGTAAAAATGGCGTTATTATTTATTTACGAGAAAATAGGGATTTCTAAGGAAAAGTCGCTTTGTGCGCTCTAGTATGTGAATGAATCTGTTATTGCATTGCAGTGTGCATTTTCTTGTTCAACAAACAACTGCCTCTTCTTAAACATATTTATAGTGAGTACAAGAAATGTGATGGCTGTATGTGCAAAGAGAAAAACCCTTGTCTGCCTCGCAAGTCAATGAAAAGATTGAGCCGTATTCGAACTCATTTTGAAAGTAGCTCTAGGAAATTCTTTTCTTTTTCTCTTCTACCCTTCTTTCTTTCCTTTTTATATTTAAAATATTAGAAAATTTAAAAAAATGCTCTAAAATGCATCATTAGCTGTTCAGACTAGTATTGAACTACCCACATTTTAATTTTCCGAATACTGCTTTCATGAAATATAATTCTAATAGTTGAGCTCACATATATATTGGGTTGTTCGAAAAATAATTTCGTTTTTTTTTTTTTTTTTGTGTGTGTGTGTGTGTGTGTGGAAATGAAAGACAGTTTTCGTATAATAAACAAATACTTTATTAAATTATATATTGGCCGTTCTGGTCCAACACCTTTTGCCATCTTTCTGGTAGTAGCATCATTCCACGCTCATAAAATGTTTGGTCTTTTCTGCCAAAAAACGGATCGAGGTGGTTTTTGACCTCCTCATTTGAGGTGAAGGTTTTACCGTCTAAAAAATTGAGCGAACCAGTTCTGGCACTGGCGTACTGTCAACACGCCTTCTCCATACACATCGGTCCATCTCTTTCTGGCTTGAACAGCATTTTTACCCTTTCTGTAGTAAAACAGTAAGAGATGTCGAAAAGGCTGCTTATCGCTCTCCATATTTAAAAGGGCACCAACCAAAAACTACTGCGTAGAATTCATTGGAATGTTTCACACAGAAACCTTGCTATATGAGCTCTCAAAGCATATAAAAATTGTACGGCTTAAATGTGAAATTGGGTGCAAAAAGATACAATTAATTCCTCTGTAGGGTAAAAACGAAATTACTTCTCGAACAACCCAATAGATTAGATTATAGATTCACGTTGAATTATTTTAGTTTTATTTTATAATGTTAGTCTTATTAACGTTTTTAAAGCTTCAATAGGGCTAATTTTGGAAGGACGTCATGGTTTTCAACCGCATTCAGATGATGAGAAAATAGCATCCTCTTCTCTCTTCAAACCTCTGCCCCAAGCCAGCGAGAGGACATTTAGCTTCGATGAATTCAGCTGCACCAGAACCGCTTACACAGCAGTTTTTCGATAGAATCGGCTTTCCAGCCTGGAACCCATCGATACCGAAGGCAAGATTTTTCCTCCGTGGCCTTAGAATCGTTTTGATAAAGTGAGATAATTGAGACGTGTCCAGTGATCAATTATGAGATGACAAAAATGAAATCTGCCTCCTCATACCATCTTCAAATCTTCACACTACATCATTTAGAACACCTTTGAATATTTGTCATACACGTATGCCTTGCAGACTTCTGAAGGAATCGAGTTTTGAACGTGTGTCATACAGAATTCCTGGCCGAATAACTGGTATCAGCCAACTTCGGTCTAATGAATTGGTTAATTATAACTTGACTTAATAATGGCATTAAGAAAAACTTTAACTCACATATTTTGAGATAAAGTTATTTTCGTAAGACATCAAAAGAAATCAAGTGACACTATCTGCTCTGGACTTTCTCGCTTTGTGCTTCATATTACATTGAAGAAAACTGAGTATTGAATTTTGATTCTTTCGTTCTAATTTTTCCCCAATGCGATCCAAACCTTTAAACAGATCTACAATTCAACGATAAATATGCATGTTTAATTTCATCACACTAGCTACTTTTTTTGTGGTTTCGCATTCGCATGGACTTGGACGAACGAATAGACATACTCTGCATAAACGGACACTATCCTAAATTTAGAAGAAATCTGTGAATTTGATGGAAACCTCACATAATAATTTTCATGTCTGTAGTTCGCTATGTTTTTCAGTTATTGGGTTCAGAGACTGCTCAGCCGGCGTCCTGGCATAGGGGTAGCGCGTCTTCCCCGTGATCTGGGCGTCCTGGGTTCGAGTCCCGGTGTGGGCATGGTTGTTCTTCCGTTGTACTATCTGTGAGATGTGTGAATGTGCCCGCCTGTAAAAAGGGGTTGTGCAAGCGAATGAGTGATGCGTGAGGAGCAAAGTCGTACTCTTGGCCCTAGTTGGCGCTACTAAAAAAACAAGAGACGTTCCGCCACCAGCTTAAAGTCGTTGTCTTCATAACACTTAGCTTGTCCATGGCAAGTGCCATAAGAAACAACAGAGACTGGTCAAAGGCCTCGATGACTTGTGATAGCATCTCAGCTTCGGGGCAAGAGTGTTCGAATGTCGAGGTCAACTCCACCGAAGAAACGCCATGTTAGCGGGTTTGGTGTATGTTAAATCCGTCTTGACTGAACAACTTCCTGTTGGTGTAGTGTGAAAGTTTGAATTATGGGGTGAATCAGCTTAAGAGTCCTTCCAGTCATCTGATTATGATTCAATACATGAAATATTATTTTTAGATGGGATGTTAACATAACGAAATAAAAACAAACTAAAGGCCGATCAATAGACAGATAATTTTAAAAGTGTGTTTTTTGAATCCAGGATAGTTTTAACCTGTAGAAAAAACTCGAGTGGAATTTTTTGATAATTGCAATACTTTTATTCTGTATTTTTCATAGATGAGGAATTAAAAACTGAAATTTTGCATTGATTTGATATTAATCGTTGAGTTTTAAGTTATAAACAATTTGAGAGGTTAATTCCTCATTGAAAGAAAATCTGTTCCTTCTCATAAGCTATTTTGGAAGAGTTCTGTCTCCGAATAACTATCCTTTTTCTTACGTTAAACCTTCAAACCCTCTTCCTTCTGTTCTCCTCTGCATCGAGAGAATGCATAACGGATAACGTAGGGACCTCGACAAAACCTCAAAGGTTATGGATATTCGTCCTTCCTTTAGACCAGAGAAGATTGAGGAAGCTTTCTTTTCCACTGATTGAATCGAAAATTTGACACAGATCTGCTGTTTTGGTCACCAAATCGAATTGGAGTTTTATTTATCTAACAAGGGGAGGCAATGAGGGTGAAAATTCAGTTCGGAATGAGATTTAGTATAAAGGTAGTTATACATTTAGAATGCCCTCTCACGAAAATATTAAAGAGCAATAACCAGTCAATTTTGAAAAAATGGCCCTCAAACTTTCTGCATAGCTTATATACTAATAATGTGTCATCTTTGCAGAGACGGAATTAGTATAGTGGTTAAGACACTGGCGTAGCAAGCAGGAGATTCGAGTTCGATTCTGCGCGCAAGCATTTGTTATTCATATTTTTTCCCCCAGCTTATTTTAAATTAATTTAGAAATTTACAAACAGTTTTAATTAATGTTTTTTATTATTTTTTATGCAAAAATAATTATTTATCCTACTAATATGTGGATACAATTAATTTTTAGAAGAAAAATAATTATAAGTATGAATGCATTTTTTTAAATATTCAGAAAATTACTTAAATTAACATTTAATGATAATTTCAATTAATATGATACTAATTTTTATATGGAAAAATAAATGTATTTTTTCTTAATACCTGAATTATATATATATATATAAAATTAAGATAGGAATGTTTTAAAAATAAATTTTCCTTAAAAATAACTATTGAATTATAATTTTATTCTTAAGCAGGAAAAATAATTCATATATAACTTAAATGATGATAAATGTTAATTAAATTACTGACATCTTAAAAATACTTCATTAATTTTTCATTACATAAAAGAGGCAGAATGGTAATTGTTGTAAAAACATTTCAAACAAGATAGATACATTCTGACATCATGCAAAATTCATAACTAATGAAATGATTATCCACAATAGAAACCTTAAAAGAATGAATAGAAAACAAATTTAATTTAAGTTAAAAAATATTTGTTTTTCATCAAAAAATCGGGCAGCGCATAAAGCATATCGTACGTAACTGAAAAATTTGAACCGTCTGCCTATGCATTCCATACCTTAACACCTGCTTTCTACTTTTTTTCATTTATTAACGTGTTGAATGTTCGCGGATATAATTTTATTTATTTCA
Organism: Argiope aurantia; assembly: GCA_026543865.1. Lineage (NCBI taxonomy): Eukaryota > Metazoa > Arthropoda > Arachnida > Araneae > Araneidae > Argiope > Argiope aurantia. Next base: position 4,659,373 of record JAPMOR010052242.1, on the reverse strand, counting down.
GCTGCTCTCTTTAACTCTCGATATAAATACAGTTTCGTTGAGTTATTATAAATAATTTATCTTTATTAAAATCCAAAACTGTAAAACTTTTAATCATTATAAGATAAAAGTAGTTATTTTGAAATATTTTTATAGGTGGAATTGTATTTTTAATTATTTGAACACCTAAAAAATTAAATTATAATTATAATTCAAGAACAATATACACGAACATAATTATTTTTCTTTTAAAAAATAAACTATATCTTATATATTAAGAAAAAAATACATTTAATTTTTCCTTTATAAAAATGAGTATCATATGAATTGAAACCATCTTTAAATTGCTAATTTAATTCAAGTAACTCTGAATATTTCAAAAAATGCATTCATGCTTATAATTATATTTCTTCTAAAAATCAAATTGTAATATTAGGAGAATAAATATTTATTTTTGCGTGAAAAAAAACATTAATTAAAACTGTTTGTAAATTGCGAAAAAAATGACAGCAACAAATGCTAGCGCAGGATCAAACTCTGGTCTCCTGTTTGCTAAGTCAGTGCCTTAACCACTAAATTATTCACGCTTCTGCAACGACGACACATTATTACTATATAAGCTGTGAAGAAAGTTTGAGGACCATTTTTTCAAAATTGACTGCCAATTGCGCTTTAATATTTTCGTAAGTGAACATTCTAAATGTATACTGCATACTAAATCCACGTTTATACTAAATCTCATCCCAAACTGAATTTTCAACCTCGTGCTCTCCCATTGTAAGTCATATGGTTTTTGAGTTATCACTTTCAGATGACGCAAATACACAAATCAACTAATCCCACTCTTTTAGACAGATTTTGACCAAAATATAATACACATTTGCAATTATACTTATAAATTTGTATATTAAATATAAAATTTAGTATAACACTTAATATAGTTATAACTGCGTTACTGATATTGTGTCCATATGTATACGAGCGGACAGACTTCTCTTTGGCAAATTCCGGCCAAATTTTGATTGAAATCTACAAACTTGGCGCTCATACCAAACTTCATTACTCTAGCTCAATGCTGTTTTCAGCTATAGTACTCAGACAGTCTGAAAATTATAATTTCAAAAATATGTTTTATGATTTCAGGAAAGGCTGAAACGTGGAAATTAATAAAAATATAGATGAAAAATATTTTTGTTATCCCAATATATTTTCTTTATATATTTCGTATACAATAAAATAAAACTATGGCCATAAATCCATAAAATAATCGACACCTAAGTGCATAACTGCATCTCCTTAAAGAATATTATGGTTAAAAATAATATTTTTTTTATAAAAATGGTTTAATGATATGTTTCAAACAAAGATATCAAATGAATTATTTTTACTCATTATTATTAAAGAATTAGGCATAATCAAACGCTATAAAAGCTTTCTTGGCCCCACTTAAAAATGAGGCCTATGACTTTAAAAAATACATTTCATTAATAAAAAGAAGAGCTAAATATAAAATATTTAAATTTTGTTTTTCTTTAAGAATCAAAAACTTTAATTTACAGAACCGTTGCTTGCATTTCGGATGGAACACTTGCATCTAGAGAAAAACTCATACACTACCAGAACTTCCATAAAACTTTCGAGTTTTTTCACCCCCTCAATTCAAATATGTTTTGTCCTCTTTCCATTCTTATGGTTTTCCGCATTCCTGCTTTGAAGAATTTCACTCCCCATGCCCGACAACTGGTAGTAATTGGTCTGTTCCAACAGAACAATGGGCAAAACTTTCTGAGAGGGGCCAGCTGTTCTTTTTTAATTAAGTTCTATCAGAGTGCACAGTTCATAGAAGTCGTTGTGTTCCAATCGACCTGAAAATCTGACCACCAGGTGGCGAAAGTGTGCCTCGCACCGAAGCTTTGAGAGGGAAGAGCCTTAGTTTTTCCCCCAGTAATATCTTCCGACTTGGAAACTGCAGGAAACTTTTCTACTGTATCGGCAATACCGAAACCTTTCACCGTTCGACGACTGGATCGGTCTAAAAAGGCCACCGATTAAGCAATGGTACATGCTTCGACACAAACTTGAAAATTTGGTGAACTTTTCTTCTTTGTTCTTGCAAGTTTTGGCGAGATAAAAAAAAACATGAAAAAGTGTAGAATTTAGAGAAAAAGAAAAGTGCGATTTATTCTTCCATTTCATAAAATTGTTGGCAAGGGAGTTTTGCAAAATACCAAAGGCTGCTAAAGATTCTGTGGGCTTCCAGATAGAATCGTATTTCATAGTTGTCCCGGAAAACTTTTGCTCAAGAAGTTGTTGGTTAATTGCGCGCGCTTTTAAGAGAAATGAGTTGCAGCTGTTTCTGAAAATGCAGAGATTTAACAAGTTTAGCGTCGTTGCGTGTTTCTGTGCTGCACGTAAGTATTGATTAAGACGCTCATTTTTGAACAGATAATGCATGCTATTTAATCATACTTGTCTTTTAATTCATTTTCTTGCAATCATGCCAAAATCATTTTTGTAATTTGTTTTATTTTAGAAAATTACGAAATCGTTTTCTCTTTGAATTTATAGTTATTTGCAGATGGCAATATTATTTTGTGATTTATATTTGCCATTATTTATCAGTTTGTTGCTGTACTTTGTACTTTACAAATTATTTGTAATGATTTATTTTTGAATTATTCTTATCGTATATAGCGTAGATAATTATGATATCACAATAATTTAAAAGAGAGTAAAACAAAGATAAAATTTGAAAAAAGAGGATATAAAAATTCGAACATTAGACAGTTTGTCAACAATTTCTGGGATCCAATTAATTAATAAGCAAAACAATTTTTTTTAAATCGAATTTCCTTCTTAAAAATCCTGAATTTTATGTAGTCAATAACATACTTTGCTCACACATATATAACGAAAAGATTTAATGAAAATAAGAAGGAATTAGTAAAAAGAACAATTTTAAGAAAAGTTATTTTTTATTATTTATTATTTATTTATTAATTTAAAAGTTATTTTTTATTAAAGTTAGATATTTTATGTATTTAAATATGCACGGAAAGTATTATATTCATTAAAACTAATATAATATTATTCAAGAAATGTTATTGTATCAGAATGATAAAGGATGAAACGTAATTTCTAAGAAATATGTATTAATATGTAGCATAATTTTTCTATACCTTACATTTTAGGAACTAAAATAAACGATAGAAAAAATATCCTTTTTCCTCACATGATTAATATCACATGAATATTTTTTTAATGTTTCTTCTTGAAACTTCTTAAGAATAATATTGCAACAGCAAAATTAATATAATCCACGGTATAAAAAATTCAAAAATGAAATTGTAAAATCTTTTGTAGCAGATTAAGTTTCCTGTAAAGGGTCTTAATTGTTTTGATAAATTGGAAATTGGTCTTGCTGATAACAAATAGTATATTATGTTAATTATTAATTTATCATGTAATTTTTTGAGTTAATGAGTTTCATGTAAAATAAGATTGTGAAACAGATACTTCTATAATATATTTTTACTTAGATACAAAATTTTTCATAAAAAAATAATATATCATCCGATAATTAAAATTAAAAATATCATTAGTAGATTGATTTTTTTGGGTGGGTTGTGTGAAAAAAAAAAAGTTGAATCTTTATTTATTACCTATTAACATTTGAACATTCAAATAATATTTTTAACAACTTTTTCGATTGTTAATGGTTTGTTAATAATTATAATTGACATTATTTTTTTATTTTGAAAAAGGAAAACTGGTCAGCAAAGAAATTTTTAATAAACAATAAACCATCATAAGTAAACTATTTCGATAAAAAATTATTCTTCGAAATAAATTTTTTAAATGTAATTATTTGCATTTGTTACATTTATTTATATATATTTTCATACTATGTAATGTAAAAAATACCTTTAACAATTGAAATATGTTTTATTAAATCAAAATGAACTTGCTTTTTAATAGAATAATTTCCAAATGATGATTATATGAATGATTTTGATAAAATTTAAAATATTTATTTTTATATTTCCATTATTTGTTCTCGTAATTGGGAGTTAAGTTCAAATCCATAATTTGAGATAGGTCTGTTTTCGCTGAGATTTGTTGTTTGTTATATGTAACGCTGAAGAATTAGTTCAAATTTACATAAGGAAATACTCAGATTCCTTGAATGATTAAAAGAATGAATTGGACATTTATTGGTTGCTGATTATTTTGCTGCATTCGATTACAATAGAATTTTTAAAAAAAAACTGTAAAAAAATATGTAACAGATTTATAAAATTACGCAGCATTCTATTTTTAGAAAATATTACAATAAAACTTTATTCCCATTTATAATATTAAATACTTATATTTCTCTATTATTTTAATTTCCTTTTCAAAGGAATCAAATAATTTAACTAAGTCAGCTATAATTTTTGCAGAAAAGTCGAAAAACTCCGAAATATTACCATTGCTTTTGAAACACTAAAGTCTGTGTTTAAACGAAAGAATCATCTAAAAATTAATAAATCTCCACAACAGCATTATGTAATAAAAAATTATTCATTTGTAATTTTCTAATAGTTTTTCCCCACTCAAATATATATATATATATGTATTAGTAAAACAACCAAAAATGTATTAGTAAAACAGGATAACATTATCTTCTTGGAAAAAACAATTCTATATATATTTGTATTATTTAAATAAAGTAAAATGCAATAATCTTACAAAGGAATGCAGCTATTCAGCTAAAGATTGTTCATTATCTATCTATGATAGCATGTTTTTTTATAAAATTATTGCTATGATAGCAATAATTTTATAAAAAAATAACTTGAAATTTCAATATTTAAATGTCATAAATAATTTTTTCATTCCGAGTTTTTCAGAATTTAATTTAATTCCGACTGGAGTTATTTCATTTGCATGTTACAATTTCCAAAGAACTCGTTTATATTATTAACCCTTTTACGAGGTCAGATCAATGTTTTAGATTGAGTGATAGTGATGTGTCCAACTGAAAAGAATTTCCTTCCACTTCATATACAGAATCAAGTACAAATAATGCAAACATGATAAATATATAAAAAAAAATTAAAATTTTATCAAAATCATTGAAATAATAGATCTTCTAAAATGATTCTTTTCACATTCTTTTAATGATTCTTTTAAATCTATTTTGATCAACGTAGTTCTTTTATTCTATTTCCAGTGATTGTTATTTTTAACTGATTATAGACCTCGTATTATTACTAATGAAAACCTAATATCCTAGATGCAAACTTAGATTGGATTAACCACTACATACTTCCCTATTATATAGATTCCACATAAGAACATTACAGAGATTAATATAGGAATACTATCCTTTGGCATCTTAGACCTTTAACAGGACTTCGTGAAATTTTCCTCAATTCTTCCTTGATCTATAGAACCCAATATACTACACGCGAGTAAAACGTTACCACGTTAACGTAAGTAAGGTATCACAAGTAGTTTTAATTGGATTTGAACGGATGAAGAATTTATTGTAGAGATGATATAGAATCGGGATGTGGATGTGTAGAGGGATTATTTAGTCCAAAGGGATGAAAATTTCAAGAATTTGAAATTTTTGTTTTCTTATAACACTCTTACTATTGGAGATGGAAAGATAATTTAAATTGGGCGAGTTATTGCTTCATCATGACGAAGAATTTTTCTATTCAAAATTTTTAGATGAATGAATTATTTTTGAATCTAGGGTCTATAAATTTACCTATTATTAATAATCCAATAAACTATGAATCATTTAAAGATACACGAATATAGTCAAACAGGATCTTATAGAATAATGTTGAGGTAGCGAAAACACTGAAAGCACGTTTTGTTAGATACGCAGTTATTGCCAGAATAGTAGAATTCGAATTATCTTGATTCCTTTGAAGGAAAAAAACCCTTCACCTCTCCAGTGAAATCAGTTAAAGCCGTGAGAACAAATTATTTTGCAAGCAGTGATATTTTAATACAATATAAACAAAAGGACATATAAATTTTATGCCTTTTCTCTCTAAAGAAAATACTCTTCATTTTGTCAATTATTCATTTTTTCGGATAATTGATTATCCAGATCGATTTTAGCACCACTTAATCTTCGTAAATAAAATTTTATTAGAAAACTTATCGAGATAACATTTGGATAAAAAAAATATTTCATTTAAATTAATAAAACTTATTTTCATTTAAGCTTTTTTTAAATTTCACTCTAATTATGCCTTCATTTTCTAAATTTATATTCGCTTTTAGACACAATTTTTTTTTTCGTAATTGAAAAATTCTTAAATATTTATATCTAATATTAACAGAGCAGTTATTTCCTCAAATCCATGTTCAACCCAAAGATTTTGGGAAAAACAAAAACATTATGCTATTGCGCATGTGCATCTGAAGAAAATTATAAATGGTTGAAAATACAGTCTTTCAAGTAGCTCTTTTAGTTTTCAAAAAAGTGGCATACTTCAGATAAGAAAAATTGAGAATGTTGGATTTGGAATGCCACTAGTGTTTTCTGCGGCACAATATCTGCCCCTGCGTTTTCCCTCAAAAGCAAAAATGTTAAATTATTTATGAATTTACAGGCATTAAATTATTAAATTATTATGAGCATTACAGGCAGTAATTAAATAAATTAGTGGTTCAGTTTATGCAATGAAAAAGGTTTGAAGAGCTGCATTGCGCATTCAACATCCAAACTAATATCTGAAATACAAATGTCCAGCACTAATTATTTTACTATAAATTTTTTCATTAAGAAAACACTTGTAACCATTTTCTAAAAGAAAAAAAAACATTATTTAAAAATATGGCAAAAATATTTGATATATTAATCAAAATATTGACCGCTGAATGAGATTTGCGGATACGAAACACAATGTATTTGGCAATTTTAAAAATGATTTGCAAAAAAGAAAAATTTTATGCAATATTATCATAAATGAAATGCAATCTTTGAAGAATGAAAACTGGTCTCCACTAAACGCTCAATTTCGAATTCGAATGAGTTGACTGCGCTTTCCTGAAGAGCTGTCGGCTTTCTTCAAATCATGAAGCATTTGTATAAAATTATAACATCGATTACATATGAAAGTAGCATTGATTTCAAAATAATGTGATTATGATTGAACTAAAATGTGAAGAACTGTATGTTCTCATTATTCTAATATATTTTTTTTATGTTGGGATAAATACATATGAAAAATCGTTGAGCTTTTTAATTTCATCTTTCCCAGTGTGCATTATTTAATGTTTATTCTATATCGCCCGAGTTATATCTATTCTATAACTATCATTATACTAGTAGCAGAATTTTAAGAGGTGAGACCGGTTAGATATGTGTATCATGGTGTCTTTTTTCAAAATCAATTATTCCATATATCAGTAAATTTGAAGTAAATGCGAGTTCTGTCACGCAATCTCGCATATCAAATATTCAGCACGCTTTTATACCGAAAGGTTAAGATATTTCTCATGTGCTTTAATTTCCCATAGTTTTTTTTTTATCTTCAGTCATTTTACATAGAAGATATTGTTTCTCTTAATTTTATTGTGTAGGTAATATTTTCTTTAAGCGAATGATTCCTTCAGTATAATGATAAAGTTATTTCTTGCTTTCTATATAACTATCGAATTCTAGAAACAAATTAGCCGTAAATTCTAGATAAATCTGTAATCTGTCTTTATAATTTTCTAAAGATTATCCACCCCTTACTGGGTCTTCAAATATATATGCTGTTGATCACCAAGTTGAAGTGTTAGCGTTATTCTTATTTAGAACTCAAACTGTTCTCTAGCATCACTAGAAATTGGAGGCGCACACCAACTTTAGATAAGCTAAATTGAGCGACCGGTCGCCAAGATTTAATGTTTTGTTGATATCGAGTTTGTAGTTTGTACTAATTCCCAGCGACTTTAAGGATGAATGTTAGTGCCTATCCGAATAGTTCTAACATTAAATAACTCAAATTTAACCAGAAAAAATAGACCATTAGATTTCCGCCGAGAGAAGCGTACCGAAAATTCAACATTTGATGAAGATGAAATTTTGGACCACCTTGTGTCCAAACAGAAAACTGATTTATGATTCTTCGCTTATGTGCATGTTGTTGTTGTTCCTTATGGAACTTGCCATTTGACAAGCCCGCTGTTATCGAAGACAGCGATTTTAAGCCGGTGGGGGAGCGTCCCTTGTTTTTATATTAGCGCCATCTAGGGCCAAGAGAACGACATAGTTACACACACGTCACAACCCTTTTTACGGGACGGACTTCATTCACTCATCCACAGATCGTAACTTAGACCTGAATCAGAGAACGATCACTCCTGATCCAATGCCCCCAGTGGTATTACTCTCGACATGGAGGACTTTGTGACCGCGACAGATTTGTACGCGCGTCAACCACCAAGCACGTGGGGAATCTTCGGCCGGCGGGGTTCGAACTCGCAACCTGAGAGAAGCGAATCCAACGCTTTACCAACCAGGCTATTCCGACCTTTTATATTCATGTAAATGTAATAAATGAAATGTACTCAGCTAAACTGACGATATTTGGCATGAAACTCTTATTCCCGTATTATTTTTCGGATTTTGGAGCCAAAATCTCGGTTTCGGGAGCGGAGAGTTTCAGGCTCAGAACCCGACTTCGTCAAAACTACTAAAGTGTTTGTCAGCCTAGTTCAAGTTTAATTTTACATCAAGTAGCAAATGTATTACCACTGTACTGCAAAAGCCAGAAGAGGCTGGGTTGAAAGATCAGATGTCTATGCTTCAGTCCGAGGCTCCTCCCAGAATAGCCTTCGGGTTTCCTCAAAATAGAACGTTAATATAATTAAACTAAATATATCCTTTCATTTACTTATTCTATTAACGGGCACATGTAATTTGAATTAATATAAATATCCTTTGTTCCTTTGTTTGTTACAAAGTAGTGGTTCCCAGCCGATAAAAATCTACGTATCTCTAAGTCATAAACTGAGCCATGTGGCAATTCCGATTTGAGAGGTATACTTTCCGGAAGATGTGTAATACTACGAGGCAAAGGTTCATCCTAAAGTTTTCCCCGTAAAAATTTTGAAAATTTGAATGCTAATAGTATATTGAGACACTTTTAATAGTCGATTTGCCTGTTAAAATGCTCAAACCTCAGCAACGATAGATAATAAAAAGAACAATACGTTCTCACAATAAAAGATACAGGATTAAAGCACTCACTATTTGTTTTAGCCTTATTTTCAATATTTAGAATTAAATAACCTAAATTTAACTTCTCTTTTTTGGCAACTCCATTATTTGACGACTTTTTATATGTATTGCTAGCTTCTTGCGCTGACCACTCTTAAGGTTCTTACGGACTGCCTGTTGGGAACCACTACTATAAAGTTAAACACAGCTTTAAGAAAACAGTGCCTAAGAATTCTTTAACACGGCAATGTTTATTGTTTGCATATCTAATAATTGTTGATGTCACATAAATATTGCAAAAAACTCATTTTATAACCGCTCTACGGTTCAAACATCTGGTAGAAGAAATGCCAAACTTGTAACACAATTGCTTCTTGACCATCAAGTGTTCATTGTGAAAAGATTTCCCAAAATTATGTTCATATTTGTAATTGAAAAATCCTTCGAAACTGAAAATGCTTTTCTTGCAATCATTTTAAAGCATATTATCGCACAAAAAAAACATTTTTGCTTCACTTGGATGATTAAAAAAATTAGCTTTTCAGAGATAAATATTATTTTCGTAAAATATTTTCCTTATTCTTAAAATATTCTTAAATACATTTTACAGCAATCTTTTTCATTGTTTTAGTTCATGTGTTTCTTTTCTCTCGGGCTATAACGTTATCAAAAGCACTTTTAATGAACAATTTATGGTTACTATAATTAAGAACACTTCAAAAAATAATATAGAGGTAGACGAATCAATCTCAAAATATTATCATGATATGATATTTGGAATAGAATTTCGAATCTACTTTAATTAATTAATAAATTAAATTTAATGTGATCAGATTAGTTATAGAATTAAAAATTGACAAATGCCTCCAAGATTGCAAAACAAAGGCCTCATTAGCTTATGTCCAAAGATATCTCCTTGAGAATTTTACAGAAATAAAGATATTGCATATGCGTGCAGATTTCTGTTTAATATAGAGCTATAAGCATGACTATTATCACTTTGGACTTTAATTGGCTGAATTCATAATTTTAATGCACACAGTTTATTAAAAAACATTTTTAGTGGTCACCCAGAAACTTTCTTGCTTTTTCTCTATTAAATGTGTTAGCTCCCCTCTCTCTGCACAATATTGTGGACTTTGGAGATAGCCGTCTTCGTTTTCATACATAAGAGTAATGTACTATAAAGAAAATCTGTACTTGTGTATTTACCATTGGCGAACTCTAATTACAGAACATCGATCTATGGTGCAGCACTTTTATTAAATCCAACCTGCGATTTTTGGCACTTAATCGCTGTCACAGGTACCTGGAAATCGAATATGTATTTTCACTTTTTTCAACCAATTAAAATCAAAATTAATCGTGAAACTACAATTGTTATCACAAGACCAGATGCTGAATTTCATTTATTATATTAGAATAAGTATTGATGGTAAATTAGTAACAGCATTAAAGAAGAATATATGACGTGGAAGTCAGTTTTAGTGAATCAGACAATATTTTACACGACGAATTCATATAGATAAATTAGTTTCGCTCAAGTGTCATATTGGTTTGATGGGTTTTGCTTTGAATTGTAAGAACTGTAGTTTAATGTCCCGGTGG